>JAGVSP010000115.1:0-112245 GCA_022494985.1 Micrasema minimum | reverse complement strand
TATTTCAATGAATTTTTTAAAATAAAAAATAGATAATCGGGAAGAACCCAATTGTACATACAATAATTCAACAAAATAATACAAACCGCATAGATCGAAAATGGCTACCATATATGAGGTTGTGGGTTCGATTCCATAGGGGTTAATATGAATTGTTTATCGAAATTTGATTTTTACATTAAAAAAATACTACCTTGGTACTTGGCTCTGAAGCTTAAGATTGATCATCTTGTAATATGTAAAGAGTATTGATAATCATTTAAGCAATGATCAAGATTCACTGCATTTGTGTGCTAATGCAGTGCCCTATGCACCATTCGGTGCGGACAAGGAAAAGTAGTAGTAATATAAATATACGAAAATATTTATAAAAATATTATGCCATCATCCAATATTCTTTTTTCGGCGTGCGTGCATGAGAAGAGGCGTTCTATCCTCTCTGCCCACTCCTTCTGGAAAATGATAATTAGTTAGTTATAACGTGCTTTCTTAACCCAAATTAAATAAAAATAATATATTTTTTACTTGTTAAAAGTAAAATAAAATGTGGGTACTTAACACCAACCCTTGAAAAGTCCACCTCTCACTAAAAAAAACGCCTATATGTGATCACCGAACAAGTATTGATCCTTGTTCGATGTATGTGATGTAATTTATTCCAGTATAATATGATATATAATGACTTATTGATACATAATTTATTTAAAATTTAAAGTCATTCATTTGTATTCAAAATTTTTAGTGATTTTTTTGGTGGAAGTTCATTGAAATTTAAATAAATTTTAATAACTGGTTCCACTTGCTTTTTGAAGACCGAAAAAGAAGTGTGTTCTATCCTCTCTGCCTAACCCTTCGGGGAAATGGCGTGATGGTTAGTGAGTTTTTTTTAGTTAGAAAAAGAAGTACTTAGAATATTCATCCCCACCATTCCCCACCAATTCGTCTCCTTTAAATAATGGTCTAATCTACTACTACTGTAAAAACCACCAGTTTTAAGATGCCGCGAAAGCTGTGAAACCGGTTATTGGTCTTAAAATATATATATTTTAAAAATTAATTTAACTAAGGTAATTATCGTAGTTAATCCGATTTTAAACCGTATTATACATATCATTACGAATGTATATTTTTTTAACTATCGCGAAATCATCATATAATGATTCTAAGTGAGGGTATTTATTGGTGAGTTATAGTCTTTTGTCGTCAAAACAATCCAACATTGTTTCGGCCAAAAGCCACGTCACGCGGTCACTTCGCTAAAATGCGGTCATATTTTGCGGTAGACATTCTTTTTAAGGTCTTTGACCTATATGTGATACACTACTTTCAGTCTATCATGTAAAAAATACGTTTTTTAAAAAAAGACATAAAAACCGAGTTTTAATCGGGGTTTTTTAGGCGAAAATTTTACTATCGTCGTTTTGGAGATGAAAATCATTTTAGCACTAAAATAATTTTAGTAAGCAAAGATAAGAAAACGATGTTCAAATTAACATTTATGTGCTTAGGTATCAGAATCAATAAAGAAATATAAAGTTCACTTTATTCAATAAATTTACCATTTGATTGTATAATGCCGACTCTTTACATAACGGTAGCGCGTTTGGCTGCCATGTATGAGGTCGCAGGTTCGATTTCCGATGGGGGTCAATATGAAATACTTATTTGAATGGGATTTTCACATACAAAATATTACATATATGTGAAACCCTGGGCTGGCGCTGAAGCGTAAGTCTGATCGTCTTGCCTTCATGTAACAATTGATCAAGATAATGTTCACCAATTTAATGTTCTGTCACTTTTTATGCTTAACTCTGTATTTTAAAATGGATTTTTCCGTAAATAAATAAATAAAACAAAATAAATAAAATAAGATTCGCTGTTCTTGGTGTACTAATGCAGTGCCCTATGCACCGGGGATAAGGTAGAAGTAGTTAATAGAAGTATGTGTAATGTGTAATGGCAAAATGAAAAACAAACAAATGATAACATTTCCAGCATCTACGCTAAAGTTTGTTCTTTAAAATATTGTCTACGAAAAACACTTATTTTTCAGAAAAAATGATTGTTGAAGCAGCATGTTATGATAATAATATATTTATCAATATCGGTAGTGTTTTTTACATCATTTTTAATGTTGCAAAGCTAACTAACTAAATCAAGGTGCTTGGAATAAGCCCTCAGGTCATAAAATATTCAATTTGTATAAAATGGCATACTTATTTTTTTGAGGTTGTTGAAGGAAAATTCCAGCATGTTAAATCGTTATAAAATAAAGTGATATTTCGTCGTAGACAAAACAAACTTTCATATTCAATAAACTAGTTCTCGTATCAGCTACAAATTTTTACGTGAGAATTGTTAATCCAGTAAAATTTAATGTTGCAAAGCTAACTAACTAACTAACCATCACGCCATTTCCCCGAAGGGGTAGGCAGAGAGGATAGAACGCCACACCACTCTGTCCTGGCATACTTCTCTTGCTTCCTCCACATTCATACATCTTCTCATGCACGCACGTCGATTATTCCGACTTTTTACATGCCCACTTTCAAGCACTTGTTTTACTTGATCATGCCATGTCTTTCTCGGCCTTCCTCGACTTCTACATCCAGGCACAGTCGCATCATATATTTTTTTAGCCGTTCTTTTATCATCCATTCGCTCTACATGACCGAACCAACGTAAAAGACCTTAATTTGTCGATAATGCTTATCTCAGCCTTGCATTCTGCTCTTATTTCAACACAAGTGCACCTATCATACATAGTTTTACCACACATTCGCCTGAGAGATCGCATTTCAACAGGGGTGGGCTGCCAATTTTTTAACAAGGGGCTCGCGGGGGGAGGGGGGAGGTTGTTGGGAGGGGGGTTTCTTGGGATGGGTTGGAAGGGGGAGGGGGAGGGGGGAGGTGTATCATTTTGTTCTAACTATCCAAAACACTAATACATAATGAAAAACAATTAAAAATACTTAATATGCACATCAAACGACAAAATATAGATATGACTGTTTTTTTACGGTAGAAAATTTTTAATTCAACAAATCTAATATTTAATATTAGTTGCAAATGTACTTACCTACCTCAGGTTTCAATTGGCAATGTTACACTATACATATAGACAAAAAATGGGCAGGCCTTTTTTATTGCGCACCCCTAATAAATATATTTCTCGAGAAATATCAAAAGGCAACAAAGTTTGAGGTTTCATAATACATTTGAACCATCCACTGAAATTGCATTTATGTACTGATTTGATCAGAGAATATTAATTTCTCTTTAATTTAACAAGGGGCTCGCCGGCCCAAGTCAAATTTAACAAGGGGCTCGCGCGAGCCCCTCCGAGCCCCCTGCAGCCCACCGCTGCATTTCAACTGAAAAGCTCGCATATAAAAATGTTAATTTAAATAATACGTATCGATTTTTTTCTTCTATTTTATATTTTGTCAGTAACGTCGAATACACAATATTATTCACTTATAGATCAGTTATCTTGGTAGGCATTCTACCGATAAATCAATTTGGCAAGCCTGAATTTTCTGTACAAAAACTAGAATACTAATCTGTAAATCTAGTCAGTCAAGTACTGACTTAGGTAACTTCGAGTTTCACTCAAATAACAGATCTTACGTAGAAAATTCAAGTGAACCAAATCGACCAATCTTTCCATTACCATTCTGGATTGCCGCGGGGTCATGGCAGGCTTTATTTTGTTTGATAATAATCATTTCCAGTAGATTCCTAGAAATCGATAGGCTTATAAAGATGGGTGACTTGATTCAATCTATGCCCGAGGTCTAACTCTTTATATTGCCAATTAAGCCGGCTCCGGTTCTCGGCCAGAGTTGATGATTGATCATCGTATTGTGAGTAAACCATCAGAAGCATTGCATGAAGAGTGATTTCCTCTTGTTAGGCTCGATAGGAAAATTGCATTAGTCAATCGCCTGCATTGACCAATTACTGACTTCTACGCGATGAATAAAAACTGTTAAACGTTCTTATAAATTAATAAATATTTACCAATGTGTTGTTCGGTCATGTAGAGCGAATGGATGATGAAAGAACGGCTAAAAAAATATATGATGCGACTGTGCCTGGATGTAGAAGTCGAAGAAGGCCGAGAAAGACATGGCATGATCAAGTAAAAACAAGTGCTTGAAAGTGGGCATGTAAGAAGTCGGAATAATCGACGTGCGTGCATGAGAAGATGTATGAATGTGAAGGAAGCAAAAGAAGTATGCCAGGACAGAGTGGTGTGGCGTTCTATCCTCTCTGCCTACGCTTTTGGGAAATGGCGTGATGGTTAGTTAGTTAGTTAGTTACCAATGTGTTGACCAAAAACTTACGATACGAACTCTCGTTAGCCTAAAGTTTTGTTTGGTAGCTTTGATTGGTAATGTTGTGGCAATTTAAAAAAAAAGGGAGACAATATTAAGTACATTACAATAATACCTCCCTTCATTCTATATAAAATACCTACATATCTACTAAAATAAAGTAATTATAGACGATACAAAAATAGTAACCCAATACTTTATTATTATTTCACCCTCTTAACTTTTTTAAATATATCTATTCAAACCTTCTTGTACCATTATTATTTGGTCATTGCAACAGCATCGTTTTTTTTTTTTCAAATCAATACAAAATTTTGTATTTGCACTGAATTACGTATAACGTTTTGCTTGATGATAACTAGAAATATCTTGTGAGCTACTTCTTGTTTACTACCGAAAAATCTATGTAAATTGTAGAAAAAAAGTACCTTAATTCTTGGTAATCTAACAAATATTATGATTTTAATTGCACAATAGCTCGCCCTGTCAACAATGTTAAGGAAAATATATTTTGTTCATCGATAGGTAATTAAAATATAAGATATTGATGAATAGTTCTGATACGTTAGATAGATGAACCATAAAAATCGTGGTCATAAGAAATTCAGTATTTAGTTTTGAAAAATATGTTAGTGCGATTTCAGACACCGAGTACCTACATCTTTAGTACATCACTCATGACATGGAATGCACTAAATGCACGGCCATTATGTTTACGAATACACCGGCCTTGCAAACCACAATGATGTATTTTATTTCTTTTCTCATTACCTCGCATTACTATTCCAATTCACGACCATTCAACTTTGACTGTGAAACGATTTCACGTAATAATTACAGAGATTCTTGCAAAATTCCGCCTTGTCCGAATTGAAGGCATTGAACATGGCATTGTTGGTACCTACTTGGTATTTTTCATTTCCCGTGCTGTCGTTGAACTCAATTTTAAAAGTAGTAATACAAAATAATAATAACAACAAAAAATATATAAGCGATGAAATCAATAGTGCTTTCACACGGTATTTTGAAATTTGATCTCAAGCCATCTGTTGTCATTTGAGCGAAGCAAAACAGTTTATAAAAACGACTAACCATAACCAAAACTTCATAAAAATATGTTGATAAAAGTTGTCGTCCTTCCAGGTCAAATCCCAGAATTTATCTACTAAAATATTAAGTATTATAACAAATGGTTAAGCATTGGAATTCGTGTGTTGGCTGTTGGTGTATATCTTATTATACAATGAGGGAATCCACTGTTTTCTAAAGTGATTTTTTTCTATAAACTTACTATTTAACTAAACAAAAAAAATATATTTAATATTTTTTTATACGTTATTGATGAAGATACGATTTTTTAAAGTTGCACATTTCAAATACCGCGCCAAATACTACTATGTACTAAGTACGTCATTTTTGCAGGAGTGACGTCATAAAACGGGTTGTTTAAGGCCATGGTATTTCTCCAGCCAGTAACAAAACTGTCAAAAATCTATGCAAACTGACGCGGGAAGCACAGATCAAATATACCGTCGACTCAACTGTCATATACTGTTAACAGCTGTTCTAGGGAGACTGAATGGCGGCCATTTTTTTTGCAATAGAAGCTTGTATGTAGATTTTATTTCATATTAAAATGCCATGGAACGCGGCTACGGGGGTTTAAAAACGGAAACCGGAAACACTACACTTAGATACAAGGAGTGACGTCATTGTTTAAGATTTTGAAATTAATGCTATTTTTAACATTTTTTATAAATTTTTGCGTGCGTTTTTGGGATAGTTCATCCCACTTCAAAATTTTTTAAATATTCGCGTCTACACGAAAGCATTTTTAAAATTCAATTCCGGGTAGCAGTGGATTTCCTCATTCTATATCTTCATCCTACCCGTTGCATACTTAATCTTCTTACTTTCTCCTTTATGGTCTTCTTTATCTTCAGCCACATCTGACCGCCAGTCCTTTTACGGTCTTCCTTCCATATGGTTTAAAACTAAATTTTCCACGGCTTTTATGCTTTTGTTACAGAGAACAGTTAAGTCAGATCCCGACTTCTGTAAGTTACCTAAGATTTTTTTTTTAATCTCAGGAAAAAGGCGGTAGTTGGATTTGGACTTAAATATTTATCTGAAATATTTTTAAGATCACTAATATGATATTTTTATTTATTTATTTACGAAAAATATTACAAATATCAACTTTACCATTTTGTAAAATTGTTTTTATTTGAAAAAAGTATTTTTGAAAAATCTTATAATATACAAATGCAAAAAAAAATACAAATTCGCTGGCTAGATTAATTAATGTTCGTTCTGAAAGGATTAAATTTTGAATATTTACAAAAAAAAAACCTAATAATTTATTCATATTCTTCTTCTTTGGTGGGATTTATTTTTATACTCGATCAGAAAAATCAAAGCTTTTCATCCGAAGGTTTTATTAAGATATTGTCTTAAGTACTAAATTATCTATAAAATAGATGAGGCATTTGGGAACAGTTGTTGTATCTCAGCTAATATATATTCACATAACACTGTTACTTCTTAAGAACGTGTTTACTGTGCAAACACTATAAAATATGTGTGAAGGTCTCGAAATCCATTAAGTTTTTATTAGCTTTGGAATCAAAATATTTGCACAGATTCGATTGTCGAAACTATCAACAGAATTTGTTTATATAAAGGCTTAAAAATCTTATGTGAGTACAAGAACAGTCATAGATACTTCTAGTGAAATCAGACGCAAAAATTAAATACTATGAAATACTTCAAAAATCATACCATCGTATTGTTGATGTCAATTTATCACACAATATTACGGAATAAGTAGGTAGTTGCTCAAATGATTATTTTTTGTACAATTATCTATGTATGTAGATGCGCACACCTACCATATTATCACCCGGAATTGAATAAATAAATACATTTAAAAAAACCTTTCTAATGCTTTTATGCCAGTTGAAAATGATTTATCAGGCATATTGACTTAGATGATTAGTGCTAAAGCAAGGGTCGAATATATATATTTGTTGAAAATTAAAATATTATGTATGATAATTTTCTCTTATTTAACATATGGTACCTGCCGATTGTTTGCCCGTTAATTATGTCGGTAAATTCACATCTCCGCAAATTTTCACCTTTTTTGTGCTGCGTTTTTTCGTTAATTTTTGCGCTGGCTGTTAAAATGTACGAAAAGTGCTCGTTTGTGTTTGAATTCCTTCCCTTGGGGGAATATTTCAGGCCGTTCTAATTATTTAATTTCTCCAAGGCAAAGAGAACCCATTTATAATTAGCCGTCTGTGTAAGAGTAGTGTTTACCACACAAGATAATTCATGCTCACGTTTTTAAATATGGATTAAGAACCATCAATGAAAGCCCCACCCTTTCCCTAGACCGTTTTAAAGACTATTGAGTATTTTTTCAGTCCAGCCAACTCTACCGATTTTTTCAACAAGCTATACCGCGATTTTAAGATTGTTAGTTTGATAAAAATACGGATGAATACACGTTATGTACGCGAACAAATTAATGCTTTCATTGCCCCTACAATTGTCATTAAGAAACATCAATGCGCAATTCATCATATTGAATCATTTAGCACATACAAGTTTGAAGCACAATTTTAACTCTGAGCTTCATGGCCACAATACACGTAATTCAAAAAAACCCCCACATTCCAAAATTTCGATCCACAAAATTCGGTAAAAAATCCCTAATGAACATTTCTCGATCCCAATATAATTAAACTACCCCATGGAGTAAAAAGAAATAAATCAATACATAGTAGAGCCCTTAGAGATTTGTATTTAAATATGTTTTTCAATGATAGTTATGATGTATAGGATTAAGATTGAATGTGTTAATTTTGTATCGTATTCGTCTTATTCGCGTTTGATTGTGTGCAATATGTAATTAGAAGTGTATATAATACCGGTCCCAAAATGAGTTTTTATAACTCCTGGGAATAGAATACATGTACCTATGTTTTATATTAATAAAAATAATTAATTAATTTTCAAAAAATTAATGTAGAGAATATGTAAATAAATTACGATAAAATATACTCCATACGTATGTCTCCCGAGAGCTTTAACCAGGCCTGCCTTTTTTACGAAACATCAAGTTCTTGGCGTCCTGGATGTCTTCTGCTGATAACTGTCGATAGATTACGTCAGAGCAACGGAACGTGGAACCATCTTGAGAGGTTGCAATATATAAATCAAATAAATTATATGAAATGATGGTGCTATGATGTGGCCGTCATCTCAAAATTTCCAACCGTAAGATTTGTGAACTGCTTTCGATAAACCAATCAATTAAATGAAATGTGTATGCATTCACAATCAAAATAATTTACTCACTTAAAACAAACGCAAGTTTAATAGGCTGTGCCCGTGAAATCTCAGCCACAGTAAAATTAATTATGTTTGTACTTACAGTAGATTAAAATTAAAAAAAGTCGTGTCTCTTTATTGAAATAACAATTAGGCAGGTTTTAATAATTAGTGGAGTCATTTGTTGAATTAGTCAGATTAATAAAACTGAGATACAGAATACAGATGTACGTAGGTTCTATATTAGTTCATTGTCCGAATTCCGAATGTTGTGAGTTAAGGTCAAGGGGTAATGACTGTGGGCCTGACCTACAACTGACCCTATCGATATTCCTACATAAATGTGATGTAAGAAATAATTCAGCCTTAGAAGATTAACTATTAACTATAGTACGTTACTTGTCGTAATAACCAACCCTCTCCCTATTATTTTGTTCATTGAATATTTTAGAAACAACTCTGATTTGAGTAATAAGTCAAGTATGGGTGGTCTACCGTAGTTTGGTAGCTGCTCTTTTTTACATGACTCTTTAGGCGTCAAAACAGCCCTTTAAAATTCACCCAATAATAAAATTAAACATTATGGCTAGTGATTGTTAGGAAACTGGTCATTCCTTATCTTATCCTAATTATTGGGCACTACATTTTTACACCATGTGTACTGTAATTAATAGTTTATTATATAAATTATCAGCCTTACGCTCCAGTGTCAGTTCGGGGTAGCATTCAGTCGGTAACCAACTATTTTCACAAAAAGCCTACATTAGACTTTTGGCCGTAAGTTTTTATTTATTCAGTCCACGTTGGAATGTCAGTAAAAATGATCGATAACAGAGGTCACGATAGATACATAGGATATCGCCCTTTTTACGATCAATAATTTTATATTAACTCGAAAACCCATACAATGAAAACAATCCCTCTTCTTACACCATTAACCCAGATTCGAAAGTAAAATGATATTTATTATTTCAGTCATAAAACCCTTTTTTTTATGTCACCCCTATCGAACTTGACATTATGAAATATTACATTACTTGGGCGATGCCGGGTATAAATAATAGTATTATCCAATACATTATATTATACACGTTTTTGTTTCTTTTGGTTTCTCATCATCAGTAAAAAATGTACCACTTTTTAGTAGTCCAAAATACTAATCTTGACAAGTGCACCAAAGTTGCGATTGCGAATGAATTTTTTCAGAGTTGGTACTTGTTTTTGTGTTCATCGCCTGTAGGGTAGGTACTACGTAGGTATGTATGGAGAAATTAGCGATATGTTAGAGTCGCGATTAATGGCAGCACGTTAGACAAACAATTTTACTGATAAATTTTCCTATCATCATTATCTTTATTCATCATAACATACGCAGTTTGATATTTAATTTCCTGTCCGATTCGTGGTGAAGTGGATTGTGCATTGGGCTACCAAACATGAGGTCGCGGGTTAAATTTCCGTCGAGACCTACATGAAATATTTATTCAAAGGTGATTGAAAGGTGATAAAAATATTTTAAATTCATTGGACCGGCGCTGAAGTGTAAGACTGATCGTACTTACATTCATGTAACAAATTATCTAGATTCGTTGCACTCGCGGATAAGGTAGAGTATTTGGATTTGCAGTTGAATAAAGCCATCCTGTTGTAAAGCGTAAGTTCTGTACCTCATGGCTCACTTTATACGTACCATGCCATTCACGCATCATAGGAAGAGGCTATATTATAGATTTTATTTTCAATACCAACCCATTACTTACGATGAGTGTTCTAATTTTGTGTACCTATTTCACTTCACCTGTGTTAGATGCGTATCTCTGCGTAATTTTAGTCTCGTGATGATTAACGATTGTTGTGAAAATGAAATAAATAATTATGTCTATATTAATATCTTATATTGAATCGATGAGCAACGGTGATTTTATTCTCCATCGTCATGGCCTGTTCTTTGAAATAAGCTTTAACATCGTGACTACAAAAACTTACTGTTTGGAGGTCATTCATTTTTCGTCTTTTTTACGACACGTGAATAAGCCATGCATGTTGAACACATTTGTGGTATGGGGCTTATGGGAGGCAATTACTTAAACGAAGAATATTCTCTTATGGACGAATATCGTGCTCAATTTGTGTTTCTGTTATTTGAAAAGTATAATTTTACAAAATTCACTTACATGTGTACACCGACATTCATTTAAATAACGTAGATGATATTAGACCGGCACTAAAGCAAAGTCTGATTATCTTGTCCTCTTGTACAAAATGATCAAGATTTATCGCACTCGGTGCACCAAAAGCAGTCCATATTCATTTCGGCATTTCTATAATATATAATATGACCTTTTATTTGCTGAGAATTTGTCGGTTATTTATGTCGATGTCGATGCTATGTATGTTCATTTAACTGCACGGGAAGTGGTAGCTGATCGCTCAGCTTGGAGACAGTTTGTGGGATCCAAAAGATCAACCTAGGGAGCGGATACGGAATGACGATGATGATGATAAACGCCTTTATCTTTAAACCTGCTATTTAGATTATAAAAATAATTAAAAATTATAAGGAAAAAGTGTCGTCACAATTGATAAAAAAAATGCAGTCATGGAATGGAATTAGTGACTTGTATAATATAATTATATCTCCGTTTGCTAAGAAAACTGATTGAATAGATTCCTCATACAATGGTTCCGATTGTTTCACCGTTCAACAAATTTCTATCAAAGCCAAAAATCTCTTTCTTCTTTTATATGGGGTAAGTTATGTTTTTCTTACAGCATTGCGCATTGTGCTCTGCGCACGACAGATTGGGTCTATTTTTTGTCTACAAGCAAACTGAGCTATCGCTGATGATACTGCCAATATGGAATTATTACGGGGGCTTCCATTAAGAGCTGTTATTCCAAATTACACGAGAATAATTGCCTGTTTTTATATTACCTATATGTTGTGTATTAATTTCATAAACTTTGATAAAAAATTCAATTCTTTTTTTTGCTAACGGTTTCCATTTTCTGAATTTTTAAAATTCACGTTTTTTAAATCTGTTTTTGTGCAACCGACTTCTTTCTATAAATAGAAGTACCCTTTTAAATATTAGATCTACATTATTAATTGAAAAGATTAATAACCTAAATGAAAAAAAATATATATCATAGAAACGTAAGAGAATTGCTTCTAACCTAAAAACATTTTTAATTTTTTTTTTAAAGGAAGAATAAACTTATATTTTTTGTAGATTTGAAATTACTCTTTGAAGTGGCTTTTAATGGAAAGCCCTATAGAAAATAATACGAAGCCTCCTTTCCCAACACCAATGGTCTGCGGACATTGTCCTCAACCAAAGGCGATGACGACGCACAAATATTGCACGTGTACTTCGAATTAAAAGATACCTCCTATCCTTTATTTTAAAAAGGTACGAAGCACGCCACCCCCTCCGAATGTTTCAGTAGTATTAACCAAACATTTTTCATCGAGTGGCTCCTCAAATCTTAGTATAGTTAATTTGATGGTAATCAAGATTCATTCTACTATATTATTATTTAATTTTTGTTTACGTGCTATTTATTATTTTTGTTATTTATCTGTTGCATTGGGAAAATTTATATCAATAAATTAAAAATATTTCATTCTAAATACTGCCGTACTGGGATTGCGATAAATATAGGTTAATAGCTTAAAATTTTACATAAATAATTCTTAGTTGACTGTTAAAACACGCCATGACGGCGTCGATACAGGTTATCCTGATAAAATATATCGACGCCGAACGACTAATCAATCAACTATTAATTTCTTACCTATTTTTGTGGTTTATTGTTTTTTATTACAGCAATGCACTGTATTTGAATTAATTATTTGGAATATTGTATATTTTATAAAATCGCTTTTTTCATTGCGTTCTTGCAGAGGTTTAATCTTCGGATGACTCCGCCGACAAAAGATGCCTAGGATTGTATTAATTAAGCCCAAACGGTTTAAGTATTAACAATTATAATTTAATACGCCGCACTAAGCATATTAAACGATGATTAACATAATATACTAGAAGAAATTATTATTATTTTTACCGTATTTACGCATAAATTTAACGTGACAACGGTCCGTTTCTACGTTTCTTCGATCCATCGCTGCCTACACTTAACATATTCAAATGATATTGCATGCATCCTTTATGTAACGAATAAAATATATAGTTTTTATTTAAATACGTGAATTTATAATAGAGTACGTACGCACGTAGAAAAAACCACCTGTAAATTTACGGAATATAATTTATTTACTAACTTAATCCCATGATAAGGAATTTATATATGCAATTCATGATGCTTTCTAGTTTTCTTTCAACAAAGGCTAAATCCTAGTTTTATTGTTAAACGATTTCAGCGTTTCATACACCAAATGGAATGTAAGTAAATATTTTAAAAAATTTATTACTCGTAACAGTTTAATAAGATTTTTCACGTATTAAAATGCACATTTGAAGATGTATTTGGGCAGGTTTTTTAATAAACTATTGATAGATAGTAATTTTTACTTAAAATAATTTACACACTTCCCTCAAATATGTATTTTATAGTATAAACGGTAAAATGTGCGTGTTTTTAATATTTTTACCCTCCCTTATTGTTCTGCTTAAATTAGATCTGAGAGTCTATAAGGTCTCAGTTGATGCTTGTTCTTGGGATGTCAACTGTCTCTCAACTGTCCCTCCATCTTCTGACTGACCGTCCAGGAAGTTAGGTGGGCAAAGATGAATCTCGAATTTGAGTATACTGTAGTCATCAATATTTTAATTTGAATGAAAAAAAAACGAAACAAATCAAATGAAAATAGTACATCGTTGTATTATTATACATACTACAAAACTAACCAACTAACTAACTATCACGCCATTTCCCCGTAAGGGTAGGCATAGAGAATAGAACGCCATACCACTCTGTCCTGACATACTTTCTTTGCTTCCTCTACATTCATACATATTCTCATGCACATACGCCGATTATTCCGACTTTTCACTTGTCCACTTTCAAGCACTTGTTGTACTCGGGCCATGCCATGTCTTTTTCGGCCTTCCTCGGCTTCTACATCCAGGCACACTTGCATTTAAACTTCTTTTAGCCGTTCTTCCATCACTCATTCGCTCCACATAACCAAACCATCGTAAAAGCCCTTTCTTAATTTTGTCGATAATGCTTATCTCAGCCTTGCACTCTGCTCTAAATTTCGACATTTGTACACCTATCATACATATTCTTACCACACATTCGCCTGAGAGATCGCATTTCAACAGCATTTAGTCTACTTTCATCCTTTTTTTTCCAACACCACGCTTCACTACCATACATAAGGGTTGGTACCAGAACTCCGAAAACTACTACATTCCCTTATCCGCCACTTACTACTTGATTCCCCTTGTCAAGCACAAGCAGCTTGGGCTTTAAAAAAAATGGTATTTACAAATTGAAATGTGTGCAAAAATCATAAGATTGCATAGATTTCTCTTAGCATAAAAAAAGTATCTTAATCTAAACCTATGCTTGCAAATTGAAAGACCTGCACATAATAAAAATGCTCGGCATGCTCCTTTCTTTAGTTTAGTGCATAGGACGTCCGACACTGTCTTGTTTTTTCTTTGAATTTTCTCTCCTTCCGAGTTGCCGTGCTTCCTGTTTCCGGCTTCCTTCCGCCATCACTCAATTTTCCGCGGTAAATTTATCCGCTTCATCCGCAGCGCTGTAATCCTTTCTGTACGGCACGTTGAATAAAAACTACATCTAAAGAAAGGGTAGTTCGTATACTTAAGTGAAACCCCATAGAACTTTTATTTAGTACTCCAATTTATTAAAAAACAGATTTATTTGTATAACTGCTTTATTATTTTGGATTGGAATATATTCCTCTTAAGGGTTTCGTAGGTTTGGTAGGTGGTGGTTTAAGCTAGATCTACTCCTTAAATTTGATCCTAAAAAGATGTGATCTGACCTTAAAAATGTGCCCAAAAATTTATATTTATTTAGGTACCCAAATATATATATTTTTCTCTTAAAGCTTATAGCTTCATAGTGTAATATACTTGGACGCTTTGTGTTTACTATTTCATAACTTAATTCACATTTTATAAATCAAAACGCTTATAGCGAGCTTAAAGCAAAGATTTGAGATTGAAGGTCTATGTTTTTTTAAATGTAAATTTTTCAGATATTATTGATATCTCAACAGAGACAGAGAAGCTCTGGAAACGAATGTGGGTTATCTAGGCGTTTACAGGGCTTATGACCTGTCATTGGCTGGGTTAAGTGGCCACTTGATGTATTACAACATTCCCCATTCCGCCCGTCATCTGACAACCATGTATGACAAATTTTTGAAACTTGTATATATCTAAGTTTTGTACAGAATAATCCACCTGCGAGTTGTGTTTTCGACAGATTTTGAATATTTTTAATATTCTTTCCCTATAGTGACATCTATTGAGAATATAGTTAAAGCATTTTTTTTTTGGGCGATCTACTTTATATCTACTTTATGTGGCCACTTAACCCAGCCAATGACAGGTCATAAGCCCTGTAAACGCCTAGATAACCCACATTCGTTTCCAGAGCTTCTCTGTCTCTGTTGAGATATCAATAATATCTGATATCAGCCCAGCATGGGTATAATCCAGTAATTTGTCTACAAGTATTTGTATTCATTAAAAATGTTGTTCATAAATTTTTCAAGTGTAAATTATTGTAGCAACTACTTGTGGAATAAGGTTAACAATCATTTTTGCTTTTAAAAAATTAAAGGCTTTTTTATTCAATGTTTCTATACATCAGGCGAGTAATGGCAAAGCTCATGTATTGGATCATTGATCACAATTTGATATGAACCTGAATACAATAGTTAGGTTCATGCTATAAAATTTTATGCAAGTTCATAAAACTTTCTTATTTATTGCGAATGTGTATCGCTATTTATTTATTATTGCGCTTGCTCTAAAAGTTATCGCAGCTCTTAATAACAATAGGTATATTGAATATAAGTTTGTTGAAATGCGATTTCGTGACGTCTAAATTCCTAAGAAAATTTTCTCCACACTCGTTTTTGTAGTTTAATTTGAATTTTTTCGATTTTACTTTAGGTAGGTGTTTACACCAATTCATTGTCATTCCATATTACGTATCCCGATGAGTATTGTTACCTTTTTCCTCTCCCCACACCTCCTCACGACGCAGCTCTATTCCTAGGTAGTTGCATTTAGCAGTTGCATTTCTAACATTGCACGTGACACTTTTCCAAAACGCCCTGACTTGCACGGACCACGTGCAAATAGTCTGAACTCTCTAGAACTTGTGTAGTAGTGCAGTGCTCGCCAACAGTCGCTAGCTGTTACCAGCATCAAGCAAAGACCCCCAGCCTACACACGGAAGGTGCGACAACACGCCCTCAAAAACCAGGTTAGTGGAACTGCGTCTTCAAAAATAGATTAGTCGAATATTGCTAATATCTAACTAACGTTGATGGCTCGCTCCTTTTTTTATAACCCGTGAAAGAGGGAAATTGCATATGGCGTTACGATTGATTAACAGAAATTGAAAATTTAATTCTGGACTAATTATTCCGTTGTTATTTGTAGCACCTGCAATAATCGTGATTGTATTAGTTTTATACTGATCTACTTTCACCTTTTTAATGGCGTTTTAGTGTGTCAGTTTCCCTCCATTTTCTTGTTGATTTTCTATCTTTCTGCGGCGGGCACTAACACCCACTCAGGGTTAAGTGCGCGATATAAAATGTATCGCGGTGGTGAAACTCACGCCACTTGACGATAAACCCAGCAAGTCATCAACATGGCCATAGAAAAGAGCGCGTCCTTTGTGCTTGCTCATTAATATTTGCCTTACACTATGGATCGCGTACAGGCGCTTTCGTGGCACACCGCGTGAAGGCAAACCGCCAACCAGCTTCCCTCACCAGGGGGCATAAACTTTCTGGCCCAAGAGTCATTTTGACATTCTGATTGTACGACGAATTTCACAAATAAAGATAGTTCACCAAGTATTCATCAAGTATGCATCATACCGACCTACAAAATTAATAGTTTATTAAATACGATGAAACTTTTTCAATTTATTTAACCAAGTATTTACATTTGGCAAACAAATTGTACTTACGTTATAATCTATAGTATCTATGTATGTTCATTATTATTTGCCTCTGGGATATTTTATAACACACTCGACTGTTATTTGGTCTCTGCACGGCATTAGACCACTGTTTATTTCGCCCGCGTGCCGATGTTTTCATACCCCATCAGTAGATGAATGAGCTTCGCATGTCGTGTTCGGATACGAGGAATCTAATAACCGTACATTTTTCACGATGATTTTTGACGAATGCCTCTCATCCCCGCTCCACACACGCCTTACGTATTCATAAATATATTACCGCATCCTTCTACGCGGGCCGTATATCCCAGTCATGTTGAAATGTGTCGTATTATTTTTATTACGCCATTGTGTAATTTTTTTCTTCCCGAAGCCGCGAACGGATCTAACTAGATAAAGGGGAGGAAATTCAGCCTCGGGGGTGATCCAGAAATACCAAAGGCCCTTTTGAGCAAGCGGGCGTTTTGAAAAAAGATTGCACCAACATACCCCCCTCAACTTAATCCCCATACTTCTACTTTGTATTTTTTTACTACCGTTTTAAGCGAGTAGCCTCGGGGCTGTCATCGTATCGGTTAATCTTTATTGCTATTGAGATAATGGACCATGAAATCGTTGGAGAGCACTCATTGTTACTTCAGTTCTGTATCTTCAATATATCAGAAGTATTTTGATGACGCCATTATTGTTTGGTTTTTATTTGTTTAGAGAGAATGTCGCCTTGGGGGTGGTATTAATGGATGCCAGTATGAAGCAAGTACATTTTTTATGGACACTGATTGAGCGTTACAATTTGTGAGAAATTTTATGGATTTTCTATTATTGTCTTTCTGTGCACTCTTATATTTTGTATGATAAAGGAGCATAATTTGTGATTGAAGATTAAGTAAATTGAAACATAGTCCTTCGATAATTGTTTTATAAATGTGATTTGTAGAAATTATAATGGTTTCAGTTTTCAATCAACACAATTAAATTGAAATACAAATATTATTGAATTAGACCTTTTTCATCATCATCATCATTATCATCATTCCATTGTCCGTTCCCTATTTGGAGCATATGGATTCCAAAAACTGCCTCCAAGCCAATCGATCGGCCGCCAGTTCCCTCGCATCCTCCCAAGTCAGGTTCACGTCCCGTAATTCTGACGCAAACTGTCGCAACTGTCAGTAGTTCTTTTTATGTAAAAGAAAGTAATTTTGACAATAATTAAATTTGTAGTATTCCATAATCTCCCGAGGCATCCGGAGTACATGCCCAAGCCAGGTCTGAACCCGAGCTGCCTCTTCTTTACGCCTGCAGGATCCCGCCGTCCTGGCAGACCGTCGATGACCATCCTACGGCTGTATTCGGCGAAGCTGATGGATGCGGGCCTGACGTGGGAGGAGGCGAGAGAGCTGGCTGGTGACAGGGTCTCCTGGAGGGGTCTAGTGATGTCCACATGCTCCACATAGGAGCGGACGTGACAAAAAAAGAAGAAGAGAATTCCATAATCTATACGTATAACACTCTTAGTTTTAAACTACCAACTATATTTTTAAACTATTCGTCAATGATTTCGGACCTATCATTTTTACTTCAGGACCAGTAAGATACAAATTAAAGTATTTCATACGTACTTAACTATAATTTTATACGCGGTGCAATCATTTTTAATCCATAAATTTTCAGTGGAAAAACTCTAAAGTAATGGTTAAATTGTTGAACATTTCTCATCATATTGTGATGAAATGTTAAGTCGCCAGCTTGAGAGATTATCGAATGTTTTCGCTAGGAAAATGAAAAAATAATCTGTTAAAAGCCTTCCACCTCCATTCTCATACAAGATGAGCCCCGACAGCGCAGATAAAGGGTGTGAGGGTGATAGCGACGTGGAAGGGGGTGTATGTAAATGTGAGAATTCCCTCCCTCTCCGTTTTTTCAATGGAATTATATTTTGTGCATTTTGTCGTGAAAAATCGTTTGTTTTATCTGCAATTTTAATACGTTTTCTGTTTACGTGTTATACATTCTGAACACCTTCAAACAAAGAGTATTGAAATTGTTGTTGGTTTGTTAAATTTACGCTTGTTTTAAAATATAATAATGTTTACAAAACGTACCCGTGTTAACAACTAAAACATTTGTACCGTATTTTATGCAAAACGATTAGGTGTCGAATAAAAATAGACAATTCCACATGTAACTACTAGATTGAGAAAATCATTCAGTTCAAAAATCTGTTTGCAGTTTTACGGAAATCCTTGTTTACTGCACATGAAAAAAAGGTAATTCATCTTAATCTAACTCATCTTTCACCATTCATATACCAATTCCACTAATTTCAGCCGATATGACCTTGCTCCGTAATATTCCAATTCAGGGTTGTGAAAATGAAACTTTAGTGGGTTTTTTTATCGCCGACCGAACGTCCCTTTTTAGGAACCATATAATTTTGTTGTCGTTCTGTTTATCGCTTTGGAATCGCGTAATGGTACAGATTATTTTTTCGCCGCTCGGTGAAAAAAACCTTTCCGCTCTCCTTGCAATAGGGTGGGATTGAAAATTGCCATTTTCCCGGACAAAGGACCATAAAGGACCGAGTAAACTGTTTGACGATTTACATTTGGGGTCAACATTTTTTTTCATATCCTTCCAGACCCTTCGCCTGGGGTGACGTGTTCCTAAATTGACTTGGGACCTGTTTTTGAGGCGCTTGTGTTTGAAGGCTTATTTTATGGTCCTGAATGATTGAAATGATTTTCTTCTATGTGTTTGCTTTCTATAGTAGTTTAACAGACATGTTTTGACTTTTTTGTGTTTCAAAATAAAAGATGTTCAATGTTTGTATCACTCACTTTGTATTCCATAATCACGAAATAAAACACACTTTGTTTATAACTACGGGACGGGTACTTATATTTTCATAAAAAACTGCTAACCGGTTACAGGGTTACACCTTCAGGGCTTTGTATACATAAGAAATAAATGAAGAAATGTATCACTCACCCTACTAATATGTTCAAACGAAAACTTTTTCACAGGTTTTGTATTTTGTATACACCTAATAATCAGTTTTATTATTAAATACATTTTTTTTCATGTAATGTTAAGTACTCGTACATGAATGTACACGTACATACAAATTTAAGATGAATATTTAGTCTCAGGTTATTCATAACGATACGATAGATTGATGATGTTTTTTGTATTAAATTTATTTGAATATTTCCTTGGGTGCTTCAAGTTGAGGATATGATTTTTTAAGCAGTTTAAAAATACTCTGATAAGGCAAAACACCTGTTACATAATTAAATCACACGTTGAGTGTGGTAGCTATCGCCTTAGTAGTCGAGCTATCAGTTAATTAATTTTAGATGTTTTCTTGGAGCCACTCCAATCAGTAGATTTTTCTTCAGAAATCGTAGTTACATGCGGCGCACATTTATCACGAAAATAAATTCCTGCATTCAAAAGTGCGGATAGTCATTTGTTCCGTGTGCGGAGCAAAGTGCATAAATCTTGCTCCCGAAATGGGTCAACTCTTCTGACTCAGCGAACCCGCGATCCCTCGATTCCGCAATCCCGCAAACTCTCGCCATACCTCCCCGGCTGCATTGTCTTTAAGTGGCGCATTATTCTCTCCGTAGTTATGGCGGAGAGTTGTTGCGAGAATACTCCTAGTTAGATAATTCAGAGGCCAAAGGTGGTATCGTAAGTTTTAAAAATTGTTTTGGAAAAATCTGGCGGCCTTCGTAGCGCAATGGCCCCGACGTCGATGCTGGACTCGCGATACCGAGGTTCCGGGTTCGATTTTTCGTAAGAACATAATCAAAAGCGATTTTTCTCAAGCTTGAATGTTTGCGATGTTGTTTCACTCTGTTGTTGGACCTCCAGGTCAGTAGTTAAGGTGGTTGAATAATATATAAATAATAATGTATATAGTGAAAATGCCCTAGTAAGTTCATTCATCATTTATTCATCATTTATCCTCCCAAGTCAGGTCCACGTCCCGCAGCTCTGACGCAAACTGCCGACGAATTGTCAACAGTGGACGACCGGGACGCCGAGAACCTGATGCCTTGTAAAATAGGCAAGCATGGTTTAGGCTCTCGGGAGGCATACGTAGTATATGGCCTAGCCTGCCGAAACGCCTTCGCCGGATGACAGTAGATACCAAGGGTTGCTGTGTCCGTTGCCTCACCTCTGTGTTCCTTACAAAGTCAAACCACCGCACACCTAAAAATTCTTCTAAGACACCTATTCTCAAAACTTAGTATTCTGCTGTCTTGGGCCCTAGTTAGGTGCCACGATTCGCAGCCATAGAGAAGAACAGGTGTGATCATCAAGCTTGTTAAATCTCTCTGGAGATAAAGAAGATTTATGAAAAGGAACATGGTAAGGGCATCTACATCAGTACATAACCTGTCACTTCCCTGTACAGACATTTTATTTTCACCATCATCTACTCTGGTTTTCTTCTGGACTTCTGGGCGTTTTCTTATCTCCTATAGTATTTATTAGTCTCCTCATAATCTCATAAGTTTACCAGTCTCCTCATAATCTCATAAGTTTACCAGTCTCCTCATAATCTTATAAGTTTACCAGTCTCCTCATAATCTCATAAGTTTACCAGTCTCCTCATAATCTCATAAGTTTACCAGTCTAACCAGTTTGAGATTTTCTTGAATTCGCATGAATTCGACATACGTCTTTGGTCTTCTGAGGAATAGAATTGGATGTTAGATCCTACGCTGGAAACGTCACGAATTGCGGAATATGAAATACGGTCTCACTTTCGTGTTATAAGTTGTTAGTAACAGGATCAGGGGAGGTAGCATGTCGACCAAACGCAAGCCGAAACGATAACTCTTAGCAAAATAAAGATGTTGAAGATAGACTGTAATATTATCGTAAAAACTTCTATTCTTACTTTGATTTTATATTTTACCTTAAGTAAACAATACAATTTATTAAAATGCCACGTTTAAGCTTATCTTCCAAAAGTTAGCGTTTTTGTGTTAGTTTAGTGCAGTTTAGTTATACATTATGTAACAAAACTCGATGGACAAGCAGGAAACCAGTGAATTGACATCATAATATTTGGAGTCGATTTTGTAGAATATTTTTTTTTTATATGACCCAAAGTTTTCGAGAATTTTTTAATTTTTTTAATTTTTTTACTATTATGTTTATTTAGTACTAGTAATACTAACATAGATTAATATTATTACATTACATTTAATTTTTTTTCCTAACTATTCTTATCCTAACATTATACATTTTTCAATTTAGATATAATATAATACCTACGCTAATATTTTTCACACATATATTTATTACATTTAAAATTGAGTAGGTACTTAATTTGATTTTTTCCGATAAATTTTTGAAAATTGTTATTAAATATCATGTATTTAGTGAAATCAATACTATCCATAAATAAAACGAAATCAAAAACAGCATTTTTATATGAATATTCGCAATTTTACTCATGAGAGAAAAAAATTATTTTTTTTAAGCTCGGATTCAAAAGTCAAGTTACACATTCGACTCCAAATATGATGTAGAAGTTGTACTACGAGTTTTGTTACACCATGTATATGTCTAAATCATTGAATAAAAGTATTCTATTTATCCGGGAGAAGTCTTCCAATTCAGAAAATTACATGATTTGCCAACAGGGACAAAAAATAAATGTGCATACTATGTTAAGTTAATGACAGGTCAAAAGCTCTGTAAACTTTATATTCTTTTGTCATAGTACGATAAATATAACTTTCTCAACTAGTTATTTCTTCATATGTAATGCTTAGATTTATGTTACGCTTGTTCTGTGTTGTAGATCCCCTGTTTCGTAATCTGCTTGCAATGGCGGAGAGTAGTGAGCCATCGGAAAATAGAGGCTAAATTTATTGAAAGGTGTGCACCAACCTATAATAAAATTGCGACTCCACTCTTTAGTGTTGTTTATTTATTTATTAGTAACAGGCTAAATTAGCAGTTCAAAATGGAGTCCTGGTACCTACCAACCCTAATGTAAGCGAAGCAGACATGAAAAAAAAAAGGGCGAAAGAAGTTTAAATGCTGTTGAAATGCGATCTCTCAGACGAATGTATGCTAAAACCAATGCACTAATGTCGAAATTAGAGCAGAATGCAAGGTTGAGATAAGCACTATGGACAATGGATGGTTTGGTCATGTGGAACGAATGAATGATGAAAAAACGGCTAAAAGGATTTATGATGCTAGTGTGTCTGGATGTAGAAGTTGAGGAAGGGCGAGAAAGACATGGCATTATTAAGTACAACAAATACTTGAAAGCGGTCATGTGAAAAGTCGGAATAATGGACGTGCGTGCCGATGTATGGATGTGGAGGAAGCAAGGACAGAGTGGTGTGGCGTTCTATTCTCTCTACCCACCCCTTCGGGAAATGGCGTGATGGTTAGTTAGTTAGTTAATTAGATCTATAAATTTGCGATAGATGTTTCGAGTTGCCAGGGTGTTTAAAAACTTTAGCGATTAGTAGAAACTTTAGAATAACAAATAATACAAAATACAATGAGAAAACTCGCTTGTAGATAGTGTTTCCCTTACCGCAATGTTTCACGCCCCCGCCCCCGATGAATATGCTAGGAATACGAAGCTAATAATGTTTTACGAAATATCTGCAATCCTCATAACCGGAACAAAGATGACTTATTTAATAGCGTCTAAACGTTTCCCACGCACAGTAATATCTGTCTAATAGTTCCAGGCGGAAGTGAGTGTTGCTACTCACAATACTGCCTTTTCTATTTATTGCCATATTTCACGACCTACTGAAATATTAGTGCACGCTTTGTTCTGGGGTCCTATGTTTAGATGCACTGTCCCAGAACTTTATTTTACTGAATTGGCATATTTTCTGTGTGCAATCGGAATTTGTATATAATATTAAAAATAATATATTATGATAATAATAATAATAATAAGCATGATCATAATAATAAGCATGATCAATTTAAACAAGTGCTTGAAAGTGGGCATGTAAAAAGTCGGAATAATCGACGTGCGCACATGAGAAGATGGATGAATGTGGAGGAAGCAAGAGAAGTATGCCAGGACAAAGTGGTGTGGCGTTCTATCCTCTCTGCCTACCCTCTCGGGGAAATGGCGTGATAGTTAGTTAGTTAGTTTTTTTTTAAATTTCCTGATAAAAAAACAAAATTCTCGCACTTTTATCAGGAAACTTTATAAACTACATTAATTTATTTACTATAATTTTCAATAGGTACCATCACCAAATAAACTTAATATTTTGATCGGCACCATACATATTCTGCAGAACTTGCAGAATAATTAATCAAAATAACCGAATGTGCTCTGAAATAGAAAAGAATATATGTTTTATGCACAAAACATATGAATTTTTTGAACTTAAAAATGGAAGCAAGATTGTAAAAGAAAATCTATGTTTAGTTATTGATAGTTCGCCTCGTGGCACAGTAGTAGCGCGTTTGGCTACTGTGCATGAGGTCGCGGGATCGAATCCTGTAGGGGGGTTAACATGAAATGTTTATACACATGTCGTTTCACATTAATATTTCACGTGTGATACCTTGGAATGCTGTGAAGCGTAAGACTGACCTTCATGTAATAAAAATGATAAAGATCAATGCATTTCGTGCGTTAAAAGCGTTTTATCGGGACTCAGCTTATTCTAATATACCTCAAGGATGTTTTAAATATTAAACTTAAATTCAAAACATGTTTTCATCAAATTTATGTGTTAACTCTTATTTAACCACTTCTCCAAGTTTATACATTTTGTGGATAACTTAGCTAAGTAAGTAAAATAGTTTATGGTATAACATGAGATGAGATCTTGCGTTTTCGCACAATATTCCTGAAAAATATAATTAGTTGTAAACAGCGTTAAACCTCACGAATAGTGGTTCAGTTTGGATCCATTCAGCCATTTTCCCACACGACTCTTTGCTAGCTGTAGTAGGTGTTCCGTAAATGGATCTGTAGACCTAATCACTCGCTGAGATTGTGCGATAGCTGGGAAAATATGACCAATATTACCATAAGTAAATAATATACAACTCCGCACTTTTCTGAATAATAGGCTTGTTAGCCAAATTTTTCTGTGAATGAAGAAAAATAAAACCATCAATCTGCAGATCACGGGTGTAATCCGTTCGTTAATGGGAAGATTAATAAGCAAGATACAATGATTAAGAGTTTGAGTTTATTTTGTAAAGGTTTTGTATGAAATGCGATCAGTGACGTAACCGATCACATCTTAAAACCGAATCTTTAAATGATCGTTATTATCGGATATACAAACGGATATCGGATATGCAAAAAAATTACAGCGATGATTTTGTGATTTTTACTTTATTTTTATGCATTCACTCAAAATTATGCATAGAGCACTCCACTGGTACATGACATTCAGTGAATCAACAAGATTTGTTACACGAATCCAAGATGATCAGTCTTACGATCTAGTGCCAGTCGAAGGTATCACAAGTGAAATATTGACGTGATAACGTCTAATAAATCTATGAACGCCGCCTGCACACACGAAAAAGCATGACTCATTGTCACGTTCCGCCCGAGCCGAGTGTGCAAGTGAGAGCGCGGAACAAGCGATAGAGAGGCACGATCGGCCTAAGCGTTCGGTTTGTGACGCATCTATCTTTCTTCCACTCCATTGGCCGATGCGTCCGAGTAGAAGGGAGACAGCAGCCGAAAGTAATCTTTAACGAAATACTTGCCGAACGGATTGTAAGACTGTTTGGATTTCAGTATTTGAATTAACGAGTGCAAAAAAATGATAATTTATGGAAAAAATTGTAATTTTGAATTAACTCCTGCTTTGTATTATACAAAATAATGATAATTCAGTAATAATAATTCAATACAATTCATATTCAGTATGCTATTTTTCATCAATGTTTTCTTATGACGTTATCACGTAAAATTATCGTCCGTAATACCGACTTTACAGACAGCCAAAATATTTTTTTTAAATGTGAAAAACTACATTAAAATAAGTGCTTCATATAAGATACAAACTATATATGATAACCACCCTGTAGGAACTACCCCTCCCTCCCAGACGCGTGATTAGATTACTTGTCCACGGTAGCCAAAGTTCGGCGTACAAACTTTGTGCTTAATGTTGGTTTTACGAAAAATAAACTTTGAATACCAAATTATTGTTTCAAGTTTCTTATGCCGAGAAATAGCGAAGTAGAATACCTGATGTAATTAGCTCAGAGAATGATCTGGATATTTATGATTTTACTCCAAACGGGGGGTGTAATTCGCTGAAATCGTGTATGATTTCTTAAACAAATATTGAAATTTAACAAGATCTACGTAATATGGGCATAAGTAAGTTTTCATTTAATTTCTTAAGACTTATATTCGAATATTATTTTAGACCACAAAGTGATTTAAATTTTTTAATGTACCTTTTAAGTAAAATGACTCAGCTTTAATTTACAAATTAAAGATCGGAGATAGAAAAAAACAATAAAACAGCTAAATGCTAATCTTTTTGTCATACCATCAGCGTAATAAATTAGTTATCTATCACACACTTCCATTTTTTTTTCATATTTCGACTAACATTATTTGCAAAAGATACTTTAGTGTAACTTTCAACAAATAATTCCATAGGAATTTCCATTTTAAAAAAAACAAATAAAATAATGCAATACAATCTCATCATATTAATCTCACTACGACTATAATTTTCCCTTATCCGCACCTAATGGTGCATAGGCAATACATTGATGCACCTAAAATTATTTGAAAATAGGTACACAATGTATCAAGTATGTATGTATGTACCTAACTATGTTCAATTTGTTCAAATTTAATGTTCTTTACAAATATATTTCCACACTTAAAATATTTATGTAGTCTTGTACTTTCTATAGCCTGTAGTTTTCACAAAAACAAAACGAACTTTGACATTGTAAATCTGTTTCAAGTAAATATTTGCCGCAGTTGAGTAGTAAAACACTGAACTGAATCCTTTTAAGTTTTGACCTCTATTTTCCTCTTTTGTGTAAGTCAAAATAATAAATTAAATGGACACTTTGTACGAATTCAAATTAAAACACGTACTACTCTGTCAAGAATGTACAGGAAAAGTTTGATAAATCACAAAGTGTTAATTATTCTTCAACGAACACGAAATTCCATTTGCGATAAAAAATTGGAGACAAGCTCTTTGTTCGTTTTTTTTTATCCATTATAAAAATCGCAAAACACACTTGAGATGAACTAACATAATCGAGCACAGTTAACCAACTCAATGACAGATGGAGTTCAAACTCCTCGCCAGTATAGAAAACAATTGAGCCAACTTAGCGACAAAAAACAATTATTTATTGAATATGTAATTACAATCAAATTACCGATTCCCGGTATTTCTTTGACAGAATATAAATGCTTTAATAAAAAATCTTGATTCATTTCACCCATTATTTTATATTAGGTATTTAAAAATAAATCAAAAGTTATGTTTTCAATGAATTTTTTTTATGACACAAGATCTTTCGTTTTGTTTGAGAAACTTATCTAAATAAAGCTATATATTTTTCTTATAATTAGGTACCTACTTGGTTAAAAAAAAAGAAAATTACGAGTATTATCAAATAGGTATCAATTTTCTTCCAAAAAACTGCTTCAATTTATAAATACACTTACCGACTTACCCTTAGCCGTTTTAAAATCATTAGAAATATGTAATTAATTAAAAGAAGCCTGCTTAGCATAATCCCTAAGACGCTGGACTCATAATACGGAGATTTCGAGTACGATTCCCGGTAAGAACACAAAAAACAAATATTGTTTTTCTCAAACCTAGGGGTTTATTATCTTATTCTTTTCTGTTATTGGGTCTCCTGGCCTGGTGATGGTGGTTTAATGAATAATAAATAAAAGTTTTGTTTTTCAATCTAAGTAAGAGATTAAAATCTGATGAAACGGTATGAAGCAATTTCCTCCTTTAATACAGTAGTCGCTCCTAGGACATAATATACAGCAGGATGTAGCCCAATGTTTGCCGGGTAATACAGTGTGTGCTTATCAAAGTATATCCGAGCTCACTGAGACAGGCGAACGGAAGATTAAGACATTACACTTGTCTAACCATGTTTGCTACACAATTATTGCACGGGATTAAGGATAACAACATGCCGAGCGAGCTACATGGGATTTACCGCCCGGTCCTTGCTACATTAGGTGGCTATCGCCTTGAGAGCTATAATATATAATATTTATAAAAAATCTAAATCAGCACTGCGTTCGGTAACGTATCTTTATGTAGATAAATCGCTTTGATAATAATTAACCGATTACTGTCATGTACGTGTCACAATTACGACACACCTATATGTAGATGAATTGGTGATCGCAGTGCATTTTCGTAGGCATAACAAATTGAAGATTCATCTTCAGGCGTTTCCTAGTAGGTGATATAATTCGGTAAGAATCTCACTTGCAATCATAAAGGTTTCTGCTAAAATGCTTAGCAATTTTCTCAATGGATGACAGAGAGTGTTCACATGTGAAGCGTCGCGCCATTTTACTGTATATTGGCAGATATGGATATCAAATACTAGGTGTAATGGGGAATGTTGTAATACATCAAGTGGCCACTTAACCCAGCCAATGACAGGTCATAAACCCTGTAAACGCCTAGATATCCATATTCCCTTCCAAATTTCTCGTCTCTGTTGAGATGTCAAATTGTAATCTTGGGTATTTAATATGCAGATTGCATTTTGCAGAAGGTTCTGCATTTCGTTCTTCCCCTATCTTCTGCAGTCCTCAACATATCAGGCGAAGTTATGTCTTTGCCCACTTCTTGTTCTTGGGGGGCGCCCGACACGTTGAATACGAAATTACTAGTAATTAGTATCAATACTTAACTTAATTATGTTTTACAATTTGACATCTCAACAGAGATGAGAAGTTCGAAAGGGAATATGGATATCTAGGCGTTTACAGGGCTTATGACATGTCATTGGCTGGGTTAAGTGGCCACTTGATGTATTAATAAGTATGTATTAATACTAATAAGTATTTGGACACACTCTAAATCTTTATTTATTTATTTTTTCATTATACACGTCTATACAGGCTTTTCATAGAAAGAGAATACAAAACATATTTGCAAATACATCAAAATGAAAAATACATATAATACATACTATGCCTTAAATACACAACAATACAATGCTAGAGTTTATTACAAAATGACTTGACTGCTCCAATGCTGGAGTTGAAGAGATGAACACCCTCGCAAACCAAGTTGCCATTCCTTTGAATCCTATTTATGGCGTAATTATAAGCGTAATTTCTATTTTCAGTGTTTGGATTAAACAAAAGGCAACTTCCTGTGGTGCGACCCGGTATGCGAAATCCGACCTCATTGAACAACATTGGACAGTCAAGTTTATTCTTTATTAATTTATATAAAAGAACAACATCATTTTGTAATCTACTGTTGCTTAGAGATGTTAATTTTAATATTGATAATAGGGCATCATAATCTACAGCATCACACATGTTCATCTTATACGCTACGTATTTCAAAAATATATACTGTATAGTCTCAAGGAAGTTTATATGAACTTGCTAATACGGAGTCCAAATTACCAACGCGTACTCCAAACTGCTTCTGACAAGAGAACAGTAAAGGGTTTTTATGCAACCTATATCTGAGAAGTCGCGTGTGCTTCTCTTGACCAAACCCAGCACTCGTCTAGCCTTGCTACCAACCGCATGGATATGTTCAACAAAGTCACACTTCCTGTCAATAATTATGTTGTTAATAATGATGTTTTGTTCATATTATGTTTGATTAGTTTAAAACAGATTAAACAAAATTTTAAGTGCGTCCAAATATTTGTTGACATCTATATTCTCTCCCAACTTCTCGTCTTTGTTGAGATCTATTTGAATTATTCTCCATTATTAAGAATTTCACAAATATTCCAAGTAGTCCTAGTGTGCTGGCCTCCCCTGTACTGAAAGCACGCTGCCTGCCATATTCAGTAATAACACACATGTTCCTTATTATGAATATCGGGCCAAGAGAAGCGCCTTGTCTGTTGTTTTACGTCAGTCGCTCGCCTAAGGTAATGAACTTTATTTCAATTAAGCGCTTTATAACAATTTACCTGCGCTAATTAGCAGAACGCCATTTGCAAATTGCATTCTGATTAGCTGCCAATGTGAAGCATGTAATGAAGATTCCTTCCGAATCTCAAGCGCCGCGTCTGTCTTGTAGAATAATTTATTATTAAATGTTAATGCAGATTTTGCTATTAAGGGGAGTACCAAAACGTGTTTCGCCCTATTCTCAAATATGGGAATTTAGCGGACCCAAGTTAGAGGCACTTACTAAATGTAGCCACAAAATGGGGTTTTTATTTTTTACGAAAAAAAAAACGTAATAAAATAGAACTGGCATGATTAATACCAAGAATTTTAAGTGGTCTTTAATAACTAAATATTTTTGTTTAGCTGCCACCTTCAGTTATCCCGATAATTGAAAAAAAAAGTATGTGTTTTACAGAAAACTGAATTCGATTCGCAATATCCAGATTTTTTGTATTATTTTTTTCACGTTTACGTTATAACTTGTAAATATTACACTGATTTACTGTTAACAAACTGTTTATAAAGTTTGTTTACATTTGTTGGAATGTATTCAATTTTTATTTGTACCTTCATGGATATAAAAGGCGTTAAGTGCCATCAATTGAAATGAAACAAAAAATAAATCAATGTAAAATTTATAAATACAAATAAAATGTAGACAATTTTCTTTTTCCCAAGCCATTTACATTAACATCCCTAAATTCATTTATGCGCACCGTCTTGAGTTCGATAAGAAATTTTGATACAAAAACCGCACCCCTCCAAATACTGTACGGAGCACTAAACCACAATATTCAATACCCATAAAATATGAACACTGCCATGCCAAGCCTAAAGCGCAGCAAAAGCAGAAACACACCTGGCTTAACTGCATCCAGAGGGTCCATGTTTGCGAAATTCTCAATAGTATGCATATTATTTCAATACCATGGGCCCTTTTGGTACAGTTAATACGAGCGTATTTTTTATTTTACAGCATTTTAGGTACCCCGCAGACTAGAGACTTTCTATCGGGCGATAGTTTAGTCGGGTTGGGCTGCTAGCGCGCACTGCTGTCGGCCAACTGCTTTCGAATGATTTTGATTTGATTTTTCCAGTTAATAATCGACTTTTGAAGAGAGCGATGAATGTTGGAACAATTTTGTCAAGAAAAGTTATTATTGCTGCAATACTACGAAGAATCAAGCTATCGCCCGATTTAACGATCGGCAAGTGTGCGCGCGGGGAAGAGCGCCATACTTGTTAAGCTATCAGCCGATAGTTTATCGATAGGATAGTTTAAAGGCAATCGCAAGGCCTATTAAACTTAGCAATCGGCCATACCGGATCGTTGTAGTATGCGCACTTGCATACATCTTCATACTGATTAAAAACCCGACTGAACTATCGCCCGATAGAAAGTCTCTAGTCTGCGGGGGCTCTTAAGCTTTGCACGGCGGAATATTTGGTACTGATATATAAGCAGGGGAAAGCGATTTCCCTATTCAATATTCCCTATTCACTGGTCCTCCGCTTCACCTGTTCGCCATTGAGTGTTTGATGCATTGGATTTTATTGGCCGCCTAATTTCCGTGATATGTTTTCGGGCCGCTGTGCCGCGTGCTTTTTATCTCCCGTCTCTTATTGCAGCCGTTCTGTGTTTGGAAATCGGGGCCATAAAGACTCTTCACGAGCGTTTTTCCACCATAAAATTCTCTCCAAAGTTTACTGGTTTTCCGTCCCTCTCCGTTCTTTACTGCCGGCAACATTCGCGGTTATTTTTCTGTTTATGAGCTTCGTGTTTCTTGTTGTTGATTTTTGTGGCTCCCGGTATTCCGCTTGTTGTATCTTGTTACACCTGAATATTGCTCCCTTCCTTTATATTTTTACTTCAAACTTCTTACCACAAAACATCGGCAGCTGTTTTCGTAAGGGTAGAACTCTACTTAATAGGGTGAAATCAATTTGGCTTAGTTATTTCCGACTATTTGAAAGCAGACGCAAAATCAAAATATTTGTGTTTATCACAAGAAATCTAATATTTCTTTTGTATTAAAAAATAAAAAAATTATAAAAATTTTCCCTTTTACTAGATAAAGTATATTGTTTAGGCATTTTATTCAATTTTCAAAGAATAATGCACTTCTTATACGTTAAGAGTCATCATACATTGATTCTAATACAACTTTTTTTATATGACACTGCATTGGTACACTGAGTGCAGTTTATATTTACAATTTGTTTCATGAAGGCCAGATTATCAGTCTTACGCTTTAGCGCCAGTCAAAGGCATAAATATATGTATAAATAATGATGTACCTGCCTTGATTCTACTGTAGTTTAAATATGCTGTAAACATAGTCCGAAAGATAAAGAGTACAAACGATATTATTTATGTTAGAAATTTGGAACAAGGTAAATACTTTCTTTTTGCGAAGTGATCTAGAAAAAACCAATAAATATTTACCCTTTGTCTTGATAGTTTGGGACACATAAAAAGTATTCCAAACAAAAATCTGTCCCTTAGAAAACTTTTCATAACTCGATAAATGTTTATTTCTCTAATCTTTTTTATTCGGGAGAGTTTGTTTGTTGGGTTGAGCACAAAACAAATTGCTTCATTGTGTGCTAGAAGTGTTATTCAATCCGCGTTACAACACGTGACAAAAAAGGCTTTTGAATAAACTAAAACCCCCCTTAACGATCCATTTCAGTCTTGGAGAAATTACTACCCATTCATGTGCTGGCGAGATTCGATTCCCCGGATGTAGGGACGAACGATATGTATCGATATTGGTAATATATCGACGACTTTGAAAGAAAATAAATCGAAGGAAACAGAAGGCAAAAATATCGATATTGAGAGGAAAATTATATCGATTCAGTGTCACATTTTTATTTCTGAAGGTAAATCACCATTCATAAATTCTAATTTACATATAAAATAAATAATATATATTTTTAAATAATTTCTTCTTCTTCGTTGTTCTGCTCAATACTGAGCGTCGTGGTCTACTGTTGCCCAGAAACTGACTGGACTAATCGTCTTCATTTCTCTCGGTTCTGGGCCATATTTATTTAAGCATAACGGAAGATCCAGTATCGGAATATCGGAACCTAAAAAAAAAACTAAATGTTTTAGTAAAAGCTCGCTATTTTAATGGATTTGCCAAGGTTTTATAGTATAATATGAATAAAAGAATAATTATTATTAGTACAATTTACTGCAGCAATTTAATTATATAAATTGGGACTAAATTAAGACGTATAGCGCTTAATAATAAATTACTATTTTTATTTTTTATTTTAAAAACTTTAAACCAATAACGTTATTTTGGTTGCAATAATTTATCTATTTTAAATGTATAGCGACTCATCGATTATGATTTAAATATAAAAATCGATATTTTTTCGACCGTGCCATCCCTATTCGGATGTGTCATGGCGCGGGGTAGGCAAAGTTCGCCGCGTGTAGCGGAACTTGAGCAAAAGTAGCGAAACTTTGCTAGATATTGCCGCTGCGCCGAAACGCCACCCTCCCTCTGAATCGCTTTTTGATAATCTTTTTTTTCAACTTGTCCAAAAAGTGATTTACGGGCGAGTTGCGACACTAACGTGCCGTTAAAATAGTGTGTGCTCCTTAAAAAATATGACTACCTATTGCATATTACGTGACTAATGTCACACTAAAGGAAGAAATAGGTATCTACGTGGAAATTGTACTAATATTCTTCTCTGCGGTGCGATTCTCTTAAGGTTTTAGACACTTCTGCGCATTCGAATTCAGTACAAAATCGTATGCGCAGTTGAAAAAAGTAAACAGAATCGAAGCACTGAGATGTGTTAACATATCAGTTTTTTTTAAAAATAAATATTTGCTTTCTTGCAACAAAGGCTGTCTGGAGATCGAATGTTTACTCGGTTAGAATCTGATTTTTTAAAGGCTGCATCACACTTTTCTCGGCTATGGCTGCGAGTCATGGCACCTAACTATGGCCCAATATAGCGAGAGTTTTGTTTGTTTGTACATTTTTATTTATATTAGCTTTAAAAAAAATTCTTAAAGCTAATAAATTTTTTTTTTTCATCTAAATATTTTTAACTGATCACAAATATGCTTTTTATGTTTAAATAGGTATACACTGATTTCAAATATCTTAATTTTGTATATATAGTGTAAGAAATAAAATCTCTTACGAATATTCCAGCAAGCGGTTCTATTCTTGTTACCATTCCAAATAAAAACCGATGATTCCTGGTTGAATAAGGTAACTGCAATACGTTATTCTTGATATAACTGCAATACGTTATTGTTGTGGTATATTTTGAGAATAGGTGTCTTAGAAGAATATTAGGTGTGTGGTGGTTTGACTATGTAAGGAACACAACAAATATGTTGGTATCAACTGTCATACGGCAAAGGCGTTTCGGCTGGTTGTATGGCTCCCGAGAGACTAAACCATGCTAGCCTATTTTACAAGGCATCAGGCAAGATCGCTTGGCTTGGAGACAGTTTGTGAAATTCATATGCTACACATAGGGAGTGGGTTTAAAATGATAATGATGACGATATTATATTTATAAATATTTTTGATTTCGGGGCTATTGCTTTCTGAAATTTAATACGGATATCCGATATTTCGTAAGATAAGAAAAACTAAAAAAATCAGGTTTTTTTGTATTTACCGAAAATTTATAACTGCGCCCATAGATTGCCTAGAAGTTATTATTAAAAACTATTTATTTATTTCTTTAAAACTTTATGTACAATTACATAGCTAGTGTACAAGGGCGGGCTTATTGCTTGTAAGCAACATCTTTCAACCAACCCTGTGCTCATTGGGTATATATAAAAAATAAATTACGCAAATATACGATATAAAACATATTTTTTCCTGATTACGTAATTATAAGGCGTGTTTATTCAACGAATAAAATAAAAATTTGACACGAATAAAAAATGCGAAATGTTTTGGGTGTACATTTGAAAAATCGAATCATTAAATAATGAATAAATCATTAAGGTCACATTGCTTCATTAACATTTACGACATCATTAACAACAGGTACTATAAGGTTATATAACTATTTTTTTTTAAAATTTTTGTTTCTTTGGAAAACGCCATTTCTGGGAAAATGTAGAACAACTAACGCAGAATTTGTTTAACAAAACTTAAAGCTTACAAATACATTAGTAGGTACCAATATTTTTATTAATGAACATTTTTATATTACATATTATTGCCCGCCTTGTGGCGTAGTAGTAAAGCATGTTAGGCTACCATGCATTGGGTCGCGGGTTTGATTCCGGTGGTGGTCAGCATGAAATACTTATTTTTAAAAATGTGGTTTTTCACATCGACATTTTATGTATACCTTGAGCTGACACTGAAGTGTGAGAGATTGATCATCTCACCTAACTATCTAACTAACTAACCATCACGCCATTTCCCCGTAGGGGTAGGCAGAGAGGATAGAACGCCATACCACTCTGTCCTGACATACTTCCTTTGCTTCCTCCACATTCATACATCTTCTCATGCACATACGCCGATTATTCCAACTTTTCACATGTCCACTTTCAAGTACTTGTCGTACTTGGTCATGTCATGTATTTCTCGGCCTTCCTCGGCTTTTACATCCAGGCACACTTGCATTCAAACTTCTTTTAGCCGTTCTTTCAACACTCATTAGCTCCATATGACCAAACCATCGTAAAAGTCCTCATTTAATTTTGTCGATAATGCTTATCTCAGCCTTGCACTCTGCTCTAATTTCAACATTTGTACACCTATCATACATATTCTTACCATACAATCGCCTGAGAGATCGCATTCCAACAGCATTCAGTCATTTTTCATCCTTCTTTTTCCAACACCACGCTTCACTACCATACATAAGGGTTGGTACCAGAACTCCGTTGTGTACTGCCAATTTTGCTTCCTTCGATAAGTTCTCATTTGCCACTATCGATCATCTCACCTTCATATAATAAAATGTTTAAATACAGTGCACTAGCGCAATTAATTCTCTGCCTATGCACCATTAGGTGCCATAAGGGAATGAATGAATAAAAAAAATTGAAAAAATATCATGATTTCATATATTTTTATTTTTATTGTAAATTATTTTCAATGCATTTTATTTAACATTTTTTTGCTAAGCAGCTTTAGTGTATTAATGAAGTTGGGTGTAATCTCTTACATATAATTAAATACGAGTCTATGGGTTCGGAATAAAAAGTACTAGTATTTCAGTGGTTCAGCGTTTGAAGTGTTCCAGTTGAATCCAAAAGCAGGAAGTGTTTCCTGCTTCTTACAAAAACTTTTCCAATTCGGCCCCCGTGACGTTACGAGAATCGACGGCCAGCTCCACAATAGCCCAGAAAGGGGGGACACGACCGCCAACACAAGACCGCATTCACAATCGACGTGAAAGTCGAAATAAAAAAAATGCCATGAAGGATTGGAAAAATGTTTTCGCATTCTTTCAATGGGGCATTCGTGGCTGGGAATTCTTCTATACCCGAGTCTGGGAATTTACACCCAGATCCTTGATAGAATTCTTATTATGCGTATTTATTGGGTTTTGTTGCCTTCTTACTTAGTTACGTTACATATTTTTAATATTCCGTACGCATCTAATAAAAATATGTTTTTGCTTCCAAAAATACATTTATCAAAAGCGTTGCAAAACCGAAAATTATAGTATTTGCTTGTTTTTATTCTAATTTTTAAATTCATAATAGGTATTAACGCCTAATTTCTTTATGACTTATCTACAACAACAGCAACAACTCTCTCTTATCCTTAACACCCAATGGTGCATAGGGCAATGCATTGGTACACCAAGTGCAGTGAATCTTGATCGTTTGTTACTTACCTGCACAGCATACTAAAAATTGAAATTTGTCAAATTGTTTTTTTATTTATTTTTGAGACGATATAAGTAAGATTTCATGAACTATTTTACTCGTATACACCCATGTATAAACGGAAAAGGTAAGCAGGTAGGCATATATTTATCCGATGATAATATTAGATTAAAAGTTATCGGGCATTTTTATCAGCATTTGGCAGCTTTCGCAGAATCATCATCTTGGCTAGTTTACTTAGTTATAGTCCTTCTTAACTACGTGTTCATCAAGCGAATAGGAGCCGTCTTCCTAATCCGTTAACAAATAAAGGTGATGAGGCCTTTCGTGTAAACAGTACTTCTTAATCCAGGCCCTTAGCGCCGGAAGGCCCCGAATTCCTCTGTCCCCTCGCAGTAGATCAATCCCGGATCACTCTGTGTGATGCCTCGTTTACATGGACGATATGCGGACGCACTGAGAAATCTTCGATCGACAATAATTCCTAGTGATGAACACATGAAACTATGAATTTTTCTTCTAGTTTTTTTTCTTCTTCTTCTAATTCTTTTTCTTCCTTTCCTCTCTTTTCTTCTTCCTCTTCTCGATCCCCATCTGATAACATCCTGGTTACAACATTGGCAACAACTTCGCAAGTTGGTCGAATTTGGAGATTCCTCATTCTGTCCTTTAAAGTTTAGCTGGATCAATATCTTTGAATTGCCATCTTCAAGACTCCCAACATGGGTTTATAGCTTATTATTTAAACCTTTGAATTTAAAAAAAAAAATATTCATCCGCGACTCTAATAGCATAATGCGTGGACTTACGATACATAGGTTCCCGGTTAGATTCCCGGTAAGAACACTAAAATCAACAGTGATTTTTCTCAAGCCAATGTTTTTGCGATGTTGCCCCTCTCTGTTATTGGACCTTTTAGTCTTTTGAGGTGGTTAATTAAATAAAAAAAAATAATAAATGTATTGACTACTACTGTTACAACGTACCTTATCCGCACCCAACGGTGCATAGGACACTGCATTGGTACTCGAAGAACAATTATAAATAACATAATAAACTGAACGGGTATAATATATTGAACTCTTAGAAAAATACGTGGGTTCGTGTATTTTCTTTACACACATACCTACCTCCTATTTTTCAACCAAAGATATCTCAATGCGCCTTGGTATTACCCACCTAAACGAGGCGCGAGGCCCTAAGGGAGGGTTCGGGGTCAGTGATCTCCCTTCCGGTCCGCCTTTCCGGGAATATTTTCCTATTTCCCCACATTCCGGGATACATCCCGAATACCGCCTGAGCGGGATACGAGTCCCGAACATATTTCAAGTATGCTCCTTTCAACTTAACGACTTCTTATTTTTATTCTGTCCATGTTCTTCATATTAATGTTTATTTTAAAAGTAGTTAAAAACTGATAAAAAGGGAATGATTCTTTTTAATTCTAACATTTATTCATTTATTACATCTCATTGATTCTGGATAAACGTAATATATGTTTTAACGCATTCCTCGCTGAGAAACCCTTTAATACAAAGAATAAGGATAGAAAATACATATTTTACAAAAAAGAAACGTGATGTTGACTTCAACGGTCTATTCAAGAAAATCTTAAGGATGTTTTTTTAAGTGGGTTGAAGTTACTTATTTTAAATTTTGACTTGGTAATGGGGTATATAAAGAATAGGCAATAAAATGCAGCGGCTTCACGAATTTATATATATTTACACAATATATATACGTATGTATGGCAAAGAAATGAAGAATTCTTTGTCAAACGAATTATTATCATGGTATATATAATATAATACATACACGTTTCTTCTAAGTCAAATGACAACTCATTTGATTTCTAATAATTAATAATATTGAAGTTGTATAATTTGGTTACAAATGATTTGTTTAACAATTATTCGAGATTAAAATATATTTTTTTACACAGTTACGCATAAGACACCTTTTCTGAATTTATAACTTCATTTATTCATTAGAATCTGATTTTATATGCTGCTATAAACTGCTTAAAAGTAATACGCCTGCCTTTGTACACTTGCTGTGTAATTGTACATGATGTTTTAATTAATAAATAAAATATCCTAAACTCTCTCCTGAAAAAAATATTTTTCTAGTTGCGCCATTATTCTTGAGGTGCAAATTAACAATCAGGGTACATTTTCCGACCATCCCTTCATTTTATGTACTCAAAGTGCATAGAGTACCAGGTAAAACAAGGGTACCAGTAGGGGTTGGAGACGGGACGAGGGTTGCTTGCAGATCAGGTGCATCTCGCTAGGGCACGTCCAGGGTACCCGCCACCTGTGATGTTGAATTATGGCAGTAGGGTAGAGAATGGCGTTTGAATTAATTACTTTTCACTTGATTAATAGGTAGATATTCCAAACGCATAAATCGTAATCCGATGAAGTTGAATTTCTGCGTCGGACTTTCGAATACAGTTTTAACTTGTAATTATATTGTATAAATATTTTTGATAGCAGATTCGTTTTACTAACAAATAGATAAGTTTCATGAGTCTGTGTTTAGGATGTTGTACACTGTGTATTATGTGTTCTTATTACTAGTACTTACAATATTGTTTTTATTGATACACCATTAAACGAGTAGTTTACGTTGATGGTACAATGATTTTTAAATAGTTCTTTTATTCTCAATAAATATCTTCTTAAAGAGTAACACGTAACAAGTAAAGTTTCTCTTGTTCATGTGTCTAATAATTGATCAAGATAGTTGCAATTGGTTTACCAATGAATTGCACTACCCATCGTTTGATGCACCTGGTAAGTAAATGAAATAATATACCTACTTCGTTAATACTCTATTGCTTGGTAGTTAGCATAATGGTCTTGTACGTCTAGTAGCGTATCTCCACAAAATGGCCGCTAGTTGGCGCGCTTCGCGGGAAAATGGAAAAAAGGGAAAAAGAGAAAAATAAACGCCGTAATTAATATCCGCCAGATTATATCGATGTATTCCAATGAGGGTGGCTTGCCATATCGAATGTTTATGTTTTCGTACCGTACGATAAATATATTCGGTATAAAATATATATCCACCACCTGGCTTACTTAAGCCTACTGGGGTTTTTAAACTGGCTAAAGATAAATTTCCCAACGGCAGGGGTAGATTAACGATTTTTATTTGCCAGGAAGTTGCTTTTTATGGAACTTTTTTTATTTAGGAAATTTAACGTTTTCCCTACTATGTGGAGTGTTTTTTATTTGCAGTGTTTATGGTTACGCTAGCGCTGTTTTAATTTTTGCTCGAATAGATAACCGTAGGTATTTATATAACAGATTATTTGAACATAACACTCAATTTTTAAGCATACGTGAATGAGCCCACCATCAATCGCGGCTGTTATAGAGTCCTGGAAGATTCTCTGTCAGCCACGATATTTTTGAACGATTTTAAGTGAACAAATTTTGGAAACAACTCAAAAATTAATTATCAAAATAATGCTCCATAAAGAGAGAACCTTCCCCTCCCTCCAATTGTTTCAGGAAGCAAATCTAATGGATATAAGACGAACATATTTATTGCAATGTTTAAATTATGTATTTAGGCACCAAAACTTTTTTGCTAGAAGCTCAAATAGGTCTAGTCAAAGAAGAATCCGAGTGCTAGAAATTCCATATTGTAAATCACGACTTGCTCAGAGACATGCACATTTTATTGCCCCCAGTTTAATTAATTCTTTTTTTTAACTGACAATAAAATGGCATTGTCAGATTTTCCAAATTTTTCATCTTTTAAAAAATTAACCCAAAGTTCGATACATAGTGTAAAGGTAGAATCATTCTTACTTTAAAGACTATAACTATAATATAATCTACGTCATTTTTTTTATTTTATTTTTTTATTTTATATATTATAATTATTTCCCCTCTTCTTCTTCCGGTATAAAGATACCAATATCTTGTGTTCATTCTTTTTTTGACTATCTTGTTTATATTATCTGCTATTTTTCCATTTCTTTTTTTAACTTTATCTTTCTCTTTTGCCACGTGCACACTGTATGACTTTCACAGTATACCCACAAACAGGCTATGCCTTGGTGGGATTTTTGTTTATATAGTATATTTTTTATTGTACATATATGTGTTTAAATGTATATCCACGTAAACAAAAATTTTCTTTTGAAAAAAAAAAAAAAAAAAAAAAAAAAAAAAACAAGTCAAGTGAAGTCAATTAAGGCCAAGAGCATCCCTCAAGTCAAAAGAATTTATGATACCCCTGCCCTACATTCCCCTGTGTCCGTCAATTTTATTTATTAAAAATATGCATACATAATTATTTACAATTCAAATAGAATTTCAAACAACGTGTGCCGTATAAGCGTTAATAATATTATAAAGAAAATAAATAAATAGGTAACAAGAATATTATTTTTCTTTTAAAAACATTCTACTAGTATTATTATCAAACCATGTGCGCTCCTTATGTGGAGCATAGATTCCACAAACTGCCTCCAAGCAAAGCGATCGACCGCCAGTTCCTATGCGTCTTTTAAAGTCAGGTTTACGTTCCGTAGTTTTAACGTAGACTCAAAACGAATTGCCTGCAGATAATGTTCATAACGCCGGTAAACTGATCCTTTGTGAAATACGCTAGTAGGTATCATTAAAATCATACATAATACATATAGTTTTTATGTAACTAAGGTGGTTTTGGAAAATAATTATTAAAATTTTTTACAACAACAACAAATATTTAAGTTTTTTTAAATCCATATGTTTTTTTTACATCTCTTGGGGCATTTGTCCCTGTTCTGGTATGAATGGAATAAATGTCATGGTTATTTTCAAATAACACTTTTTTATATCATGTATTTTTGGTAAAGACGGAAATAACTTGAAGTATTCAGAAAGAAAAATATAGCTTCGTTTTCTGAGAATTTTGTCAGAATTCAGTTATAATAGAATAATATTTTTATTTAAGTAATGTATGTACATGTAGGTACATACGTGTAGGTGTAAAAAAATTGTTTATCAGTAATTTGAAATAAAAAGAGCGACATCTTTCAGTTAACTGTTTTATTTTATTTTTATTTGTGGTCTTTTTTTAAATTTGTTACACGCAATAAAAAAACGTCTTCCGCTATACATTAAAAAAAAATTGGTTTGTTGGACGACCCTTGAAACGTGTTGTTTAGGGAAATGAACGAACTTTAGTAGACATATACAAAATACCCCTCGTTAGTGGAGAAAGTAGGAGAGTGGTATGGTTTTCATTAAGTGGTGTTACAGCTACATAACTGTACGTAGCAACTAGTTATGAGCATAATCGATTACCATATTCGAATAATCAAATTATTAAATTAACTTATTTAAATAATCGATTATGCTAATCGATTAGAATTATTCGGTACAATCGATAGCCATGGTTTCATCTTCGCTCTGCAGCTTGGTAATTCTGACTCCAAAGGACGCCTTTTGTGAACCGCGTGTGGTGAAATTTTAACACTGAATTCACTCTACAGCTCAGCAGATGGCTTGGGAGACGCGCGCTGATGATTTTTCAGGGATAAGTTTAAGAAATGGATAATGGAAATGAAAAGTGAATCTAGTTTGCCCACAATTTGGCGGCAAGAAAAGCGCAAAAACGACGTATTGTCACGCAGAAGGTCAAAATATTTCTCGGCTATTGTCCGAGCGTGTTCGGTGTGGCTCGGCTCGTTCGTTCGTCTCGCGTCGCCCGCGTGACGTCATTTCTTCCGCCACATCATCTTCTTCAGTATCTGAAATATCTCCCTTTTACTTTACTTACATATTTAAGGTATCATAATACGCAATAATGGTTTGTCAAGTGAAAAAATAACTTACACTTTAATACGATTTAAATAAACTACAGAGCAGCGCTTTACATATTTATGTAGAATTAATTCGCAAAACGAGTAAATGGAGTAATATTGAATAAACTACGCCCCTTAGTGGAAAAAGTGGGGGTAGAACGTATTAAATTTCTTAAAAATACAATATTATTTAAAAGGCATAAAAAGATTCCGAAAAATGCTGTACTTTCATAAAACTATTTTACAGAGGGTGCCTAAGACATTTGGCCAAGGCTGTAGATCGAAAAAAGTGGAATATCATCGTCAAGATATACAAGAGGCCATCTGAAATAAATCAGTTTAAATATTCGAATATTAAAACTGTTTTTTTATTAATAATCATTATTTGGTTTTAAATAACCTATTTTTTGGCCATAACTATCAGTAGATCAATCGATTATTATTCTCATGAATAATTCGTTCACGAAAATAACCGATTTACGCATCTCTAAACCTCTCTATCCGGTTACACCTATTTTATATTACGAACATTTCTTCCCGCAAAAAACGTGAAGAGCCTTTTTTGTGCCATTAATTGTTCGTGAGGGTTGGTAAATTATTTTCATTCAAATTATAAACTCTAATCTAGAATGAAAATAGCTGTTTTAATTCCTAAAACTTCATTAGTAAGTAAGTAAGTATACAAAAAAAAATTGGAATTATAATTATTTATTGTGCAAGTGTTTCTGATGTTACCTACCTAATTTTATCATTGATATAGGTCTATTTTTTTTGTTGCATAAAATAACATTTGAGTTCCTATGATATTTTCAAAGATTTCAATTTCGTGGCTGCTTTCAAATAGCCGGAAATATCTCTGCCAGAAAGCAGGGAATAAGTTCTGCTGGAGTGAGATTCAAATCTATAGATTCTAATAAGGAGTCCCCGACTTTACCACTAGAATACCACCCGGTTCATTAAAAATTAATATGATGATTTCAATTTTTTTTTTATAAAAGCACTTCATTGTGATGGTTTTTTGTCAGTTTCATATGCGTACAAATTAACGCGTAAATCCTACTGTAAATAGGTGATTATTAAGCGTCATGTATTATGATTTGAGTCAACATATATACATAAATCACTCAGCGAAAATGGTCAAATAACACTCGTAATTTAAAAAAATCACGCTTTTGTACTCAACAAAAGCAATCTTGAAAAATTAAGCTTTACTTTAGCGGATTCACAGGAAAATATTTAATAAAATCATCGCTTTAAGAGATAAACGTTTAATACCACCCTTCGTATAAAAACTGCCCCCGTGTTACTTGAAAGGATGATTAATGACTAGGATGAAATATTTTCATTATTACTCTTTGTCTTGGCTTGTACAAGAGTAATCTCTAACCAAACTGTGATGAACCTGGATGGAATATAAAATGGTATTTAAATTTGTTATGTTCCTTGAAACTGTTGGCTTTATGGCGTCGTATCAATTTATAGTCCTCATTTATTGCCCCCGTTCCCAGGTTCTAGAACAATCGCCGAGCTATTTTCACAAAAAGGTGTGTTAAGAACGAGCACTGAGGCTTAAAAAAAATCTTGTTTTGCTCTGTAATTATTGTATAGATCCAATAATAAAATAAAAACTATCTCACTAATTCCCTTGAATTCGATGTGCTGCGCCACCTTTAGTTTCCCTGTAAAAATAAGCCATAAATTATGGCGTCTTTTTTTTTTCATAATATATTATATAGAATACATTTTAAAAGAATACAGTCTACGTATTTCCTGTGAAAATGTGATTTGTTTGAAAGTTTTGTTGCTGTCCGAAAAATTAACAAATCCGAAAATTATTTCGAAAATACCAACATTTCTAACGCTAGCCTCTAGTGCAGCCTAAAGTAAAAATAATCATTTATCATATGAAAGTGCTACTGAGACGATGACATCCCGTTGACAAACATGCTGTGCCTTCAGAGATTAATTTACAAATTTACGTACAAACTTTGCATTATTTTAATTAAAATTATACAATTCCGAAGTTACACGTAGTTAAAAGTTTCTATTGTCATCGCGACAGGCGTTTCTGCGTGTTAGAGATACAGAAATAAAGGAATAACATTTGGCAGTTTCAGAAGTACGTTATCTTGTTTCTGTGAATACCACTAAATTTGATTTTGTCTGAGACTTTTAGAATCAAGTTCGGCGAAGAATGATCCAATTTTATAATTCACGCTTCACCAGGCGGTTTGGTAAATCGGTATTCAAAGAGAAAAGCTCGACAGTAGACACAGAAATCCTATTTCCATGTAAAAGTGGTAAGAACGATGACCGAATCGTACGCAAGCTTAAAACTCCCCTTCCCCGCTCGGCCAAAGTACAAGCCGTACCTCAAATCACGACCACTTTTTAAACAAGGACAGATAAATTACACCGGTTCTTTCGCATGCCCTGGCGTGAAAAAGGGCTTTCTATTTAGATCCTGGTACTGTATTCCTGGAATGTTTCCTAAGAAGGCTTAATACTCCTTTATCCTCCTGCGTGAGCACTTTATTAAGTGAGTCCTTTCTTGCCTAAAACGTGTTCCTTGTTAGGAGCCCCGTACTCTCGGGGAGATTGTCCTAATCGCCAGCCCCTCATTTGGTACAAAGACTCCGCTCGTTAAGCGTGTCCTTTAATATATAACATAATGTGGATGGGGTTTTCGCGAAACAAGTAAAGACGATGATAAAAACCAGCCATTGAAATTCAATCATAAAGGCAAATTAATAAGATAATATTATTTCCATGTCAAGATGATTTGTAGTGCGTTCAAAGATATACGCATTTTGCCGTGTAATCATTAAGATATTTCTTCACCTAACAAATTATTGGAAATTTTGAAGCGTTCCATTCAGCCTGTCGCGCCATTTTCTCATTATAATATTTCAAAGTGCCACTGATAAAATTAAATTCTCGTCATTCATTACTGCTTCCACAATCTCTTGGTAAAAGGTACAACGCCGCGCCGTTTTTGCGATATTCAATGAAAGGTTTCGATTGAAGCCATTAATTAGGGGGTGGGAGGCACGGGCCAGGTAGTAGGGGAAGGGAAATATCACCTTTCCCGCCAAACATTTATTTGTCGAGAGTAATAAGTGGTAATGAACAATGGCCGTGTAATTGTGGTTGTGAATTCGGTCCCAGTTTCCTGGCAAAACGTGCGATTTTCACTGCCGCAAAAACAGAGTCTTGGTCGGAAAATCTGCTAACAGGAGTGTATAATATAACTTCATAGGTACGTGATACGTGTTTCCTAGTACCGCTGCTTTACTTCAGGTGAATTTAGGCGTTCCTTTTAACTCGTCAGAGGTGGAAATTTCTCGAATAATAATACCGCCTTTGTTTCCGGTTGAGCATTTCTAAAACAACTTTTCGTTAGGCGAATAAACATTTTTTTACTTTCTATTTTACGTCATTCCTTATTCGAAATGTGGTTTTTTTCTCGTGTTTTTTTTATAAACCAGTGATTTTGTTTGTATTGTTAAGACAAACACAAAAAAAATTCCTTGTTACGATTTCAACACTTAAAACATTGTTATTTATGTGATACTTAATTGTTTTACTATCCCACGCAATATAAATATCTACTAACGCAGCACTTACATTTTTTATCAGGACAAAAATGATTAAAATTATCTTTTTATCCCCCAGATTTTTTCGATGTTTATTTTATTTATATTTCATAACTTAAAAAAAAACGATTAGGTTATTAAAAAATATATTATCCTAAAATGAAGTTTTTATCTTTTTGTTTTCGTATAATATTTATATTACAATATAAACGTAACGGTTATTTCTCTCCTTCAGTTTACTATCCGTGATCTATCGGAGTTGAAATCGTTTTCAATATTTTGTCTCCGACAAATTCAATATGTTGTCTTTGAAGAGATTTGAAATTGAAATCGTGGGAACATATCGCGAGACAGGTATATCCATAATCTAATTCCGGGGAGGTTATGCGATATCTGAGGTAGGTTTATATTGTATAAGTCATATTTCTTGGTTAAATTCCAACTGTCAATCCTTCGTACTCGATATTCAAAAGGATTTGTACTGAATATATTGTTATTTTTCTAATAAAGATTTTTTGATTTTTAAAACGTTATAATACAGGATGTTGTTTACGTAGTCATATCAAAGATTTTATCCCAGAAAAAAAACACCTTTCATTAATTTTTCCAAAACAATTAAATATCCTTCTTTAAAATAATTCACGATCTTTCTTCTTTATTCGTTAAATTTATTATTTATGTCATTACAAATGAAGTACGAGGATCGAGGGCTTTTCTTCCGAAATCCAACATTGGTTCCGTGACATTTCGTATTGGTTATTTGTTTTATACTCATAAATTATAATATATTATAATATTCTCTCTGTTCTTTTATTAATCTATGATTATCGTTTAGTTTGGCTGTCGCAATGTAATGTACTCAACATTTCGTTTACGTACTAATTTCCTAAAGCGCCACTTGTGATGATCGAGAAATACGTCACGGACGAGACAGAGACAGAATAATATCATCTCCACTACTCTTCACATGGCATTAACACGGAATGTGATCACCGCGGGAAATGGCCCCACCGAACGCCATCCCGGGCGACATAAACCCCTCATTTTTCATTGTCTACCGGTACGTGACGTCATGGCGTTTTTTCGCCTTCAATCTCGGAGCATGTGGCGAATTAAGCCTACATTGAGAAGACCATTGAGGCTGGAATAAATCGTATTCTATGTAGGTATTGGTATTATACACCATACCATACCGTATCATTGTATTGCAATCGTAGACTTTGGTTGTATCGAATTTTGTCTATAGTAAGTCCACCAGTTGCTCAATCACAGATAACTATCGACGTAGTTAAAAACGTGCTATCCACGTGCTACCCCTAACGATTTGACCGATCACAGTTCGATACCGTGGTATCGGTTCGGCAACGTGTTCGCCGAGCCGAGCATAGCCGATCTTAGCCGATGGCCGCAATATCGCGGCCGTACGTCAAACGTTAAATCAACGCGCTTGTCGGATTTTTTATTATGTCGACTGCTTTTCTCAATATTTGGCTTGCCGAAAACCGGCTAAATTATAATAAAGATTGAATGAATATATGTGCGAATAAGATATATCTCGGGAAATGGCTCGCGACTAGTATGCGCTCGTTTAATAATCCCGATCGATAACTTTTAACGCGTGTTCCATTGTGATCGCGAAAACGTTAAACATCCATGGGTAAGAAATCGTTATCACGTCGCTTATTACCGAGTCGGTAGTGATCTGTGATCGAGCAACAGACACCAAAACCAACACAGTTGTGAACATGTGAATGTAATTTGGTTGATGGATTCGGCATTCACTTTGTAACACTTCATAATGAATTATGATGAAATAAAACGATGTTATATGTTACTATTAATTGGTTTATTCTATAAAAATATAATTTACCTACACTACCTGGTTTCGGGAGTAACGTTCTCCTATCGACTGGAAAAGACACTAAATTAGAATCAATTGAATTTTTCTGCATAACATCTGTTTTCTAATTTAGTGTCTTTTCACCAGTCGATGGGAGAACGTTACTCCCGAAACCAGGTAGTGTAGGTAAATTATATTTTTATAGAATAAACCAATAATTAACAATAAACATCGTTTTATTTAAATCATAATTCATGTTAATGTAACCTTAAAAAAAAAAACCCTTCAATATTTAAGAAGATTGTTTTTAAAAAACCTTGTCCTATGTATTAAATCGCATAAGACTTCATCTTGTCTTCATGTAAAAAAAAAACAATCAAGATACACTGCATACGGTGTTCCAATGCAGTGCTCTATGCATCACTAGGTGCGGATAAGGAAAAATAGTAGAAGTATGTATTTAAAAGGAAAAGGTACTGAAGTTAGAAAAATGGGTTTTTGTCCTTCATTATTGCATATGACAAAGTTCACGAGTACACAAAATGCGTTCGAAAATTTAAATTTTCATTTTTCACCGGAAAGCTGAGATAATCAAATAAAAACTACGTACTAAATTCCACGCAATTTGGTGTTCTCTTTGATTAGGTACTTACTTGTTGTAAAGAGTTCTTTCATTTTTTTTAAATAATTTGAACTAGGTATGATAATTTTTTTAGAGCTTTGTTTAAATTCACCGAAGTCTCTAATACTGTCCACGCGAGCAGAATTAAGCCTGCACTAAACGAATCTCGAGCTGCAACGCGTGGACCTCTGCATTAGCATCCAAGGATGCAATTAATCCGTGAGTCTTTAGATGTTGTGCAGCGACCGCAAAATTGTAACACACTCTGTATCGTATTATCTATCGTATTTTATCTATCTACTAGTACCTTTGTGTGCATATCTACTTGTGTCAGTGAAGTTTTTTTGTTCATTTGTTAGAAAATCTTTGAGATTCTCATTTAAATATTATATTAATTTGTCATAATGTCAAAGCAGGGAAAATCTCATAATTAACGACTAACGAAGTTGCGGTTTGTGGTAAAACAGGAAAAAAACTTTTTTCTTCTTAAAACACCGCCTTATGCAATTAAACTCAAAGCTTGACTTTCTTGTTGCCACGATAATATTCTAGAATATAGAGATTATTTTACTTTTATTTCATTCGGTACCCTTAAACCCACTTTATACGGGACAGTAAACTGCGCAGTTTCTTGATCAGAAAACTGCACAGTTTCTTGTTCAGAAAACTGTGCAGTCCGTCAAAAGACACGCTAAATATGTGTATATTTGAAGCGCGACTGTAAATAATTATCGTATGTTTGCTCACAAGAAATTGTATGTACATATGTATAGAAATTGTAGATATTTTATTTGTTTTTTACGTTTTTTAAAAGCAAACAATATACCAATCTACTTAAACGTTTACATAAAAAAAAACATTTACTGTCATGTCAGCCAAACGTGGCGTCGTCGGCCATACAGTTTTCGTTTTATACGGGACAGTTTTCAGACAGGATACTGTACAGTTTACCGCCCCGTATAAAGCTAGCTTTACTCTCGTGAATTTACTACACTTTTCTCTATCCTTTTCCTGTCTTAGTTTGTTCTGACGGTGACATTAATTGAACAAAATTTATATTTTACAAACTTATAGAACTTTGAAAGTATTGTACCAATGTCCAATTACGGTATGTGTATAAAAAAAAAAAAATGCCTTCTAATCTTTTGCTTAGTAAAACTTAAAAAGAAAAGCGTATATTTGGCTCTTTCTTTATTCTTACGCCTACGTAGAAATAAAGTATACTATTTTGTCTTACAATTTTCTCGAAACACATAGAATAACGCGTTCATAAAAGCTCTTGCAAACGTAAACTCTGTAGGTATAAATAATATTATTGATTTATGTTATGGTGGTTTGTGATCCATGACTAGACTAGACTGAAGAGGAGACAGGGTTTTTAGAGACGTCTAGTGATGATACCCATATACATTATCTCGAAGAAAATATGTCAACGTGTCAAAAAAATCCTGAATAAAAGAATCCTGGCTGTGAGTGCTAATTTATTTACTATCAATTACAAATACATCATCTTGTTTTCACGTCCTTTACAAAACTCTTGTTTTGATTCTCATTTAAATAATTTACAATTAGTTCTTGCTGTTTTTGGCTTTATCTCAATTATATTATTACCGTAATTATATAGATTAATCAAATATATTGATAGTATAAGGGGGTTACTGATCAATCCGTTGCAGTGCCAACAATGTCTAAGTATTGGCGGCCTCCGTAGCGTAATTGCCAAAACGCTGGACTCACGATACGGAGGTTCCAGGTTCGATTTCCGGAGGAAAACGAAAATCAAAAAGTTATTTTTCTCAAGCCTAGATGTTTGTGATTTTTTTAAGCCTGTACGCGTTCGTGACGTTCTCACATCTTCTGGCCTGTTGAGGTGGTTAAATAAAATAATATATAAATGAAATATTGTTTTGCAAAATTGGCAGTTCAGAGTTCTGGTACCAACCCTTATGTATGGTAGTGAAGCGTGGTGTTGGAAAAAAAGCAGGATGAAAGTAGATTGAATGCAGTTGAAATGCGATCTCTTAGGCGAATATGTGGTAAGACTGTGAATGATTGGTGTACAAATGTCGAAATAAGAGCAGAGTGCAAGGCTGAGATAAGCATTATCGACTAAATTAAGAAAGGGCTTTTACGATGGTTTGGTCATGTGGAGCGAATGAGTGATGAAAGAACGGCTAAAAGAAGTTTGAATGCAAGTGTGCCTGGATATAGAAGCCGCGGAATGCTGAGAAAGACATGGCATGACCAAGTACGTCAAGTACTTGAAAGTGGTCATGTGAAAAGTCGGAATAATCGGCTTATGTGCATGAGAAGATGTATGAATGTAGAGAAAGCAAAGGAAGTCTGTCAGGACAGAGTGGTATGGCGTTCTATTCTCTCTGCCTACCCCTACGGGGAAATGGCGTGTTGGTTAGTTAGTTAGTTTTTAGTTAAGTATAGATAAAATGAAAATAAAATAATGGCTATCTATCTTAAATTGCAAATAACTACTGTTTTCATATTATGACTGTGTCTGAGGGCTGATGAACTATTTGACTGTATGAGTCCCCCGTTGTTTTGTTTACTTTATTACGTGTCATTGTACCTCGTCGCCCTTGTAAAGCGTTCGCTCTAGCGATCCAATATACCCCAACTACCTGAAATTGCAGTTCTTCGCTTGTAATTGCTTTATAGCGGCGAACTGCAGTATTACTTTCTAAGCAGAATGGAACTCCCGATATGAAGTTGAATGGTTTCACTCTGCTAAGGGTGTGAGCTGTAAGTGAATCGCCGAGCTTCAAATTTCATACAACTACCAGCTACGATGATCTGATCGCCTGAAATATAACTTCAAAGCCATTTAAGTTCTTTAAGAAATTTTCAGGAATCGGCTTCTAATGTCCGTATCGCCAAAGCTCAGGTATCTTGTTGAGATTATTTTATAATGAAAAAGTTTCATCTCTTCCCGAAACTGATATATAATCAGGAAATTACTTTTGAAATAATTTGCTTTTAGATATAATATTCAATACAAGCTTATCGGAATCATTTAAAAAGTTAAAATTTATGTTTACAATGGAATATTTAATTTAAAATTAATAAAGCGCAAAAAATTATGTTGGACTTTTTTTATGTTCTTTACGTGGACCCTGTAATAAGGAAACCAAATAACCGAGTTATATTCAAGCTGACTTCTTATTAAAGCAATATACAAAATTTAAAAAGCATAAGACAAATAAAAACTACTTACTAAATTCCACGCAATTTGGTGGTGTGCTGCTCTTTGATTAGGTACTTGCTTGTTTTAAAGAGTTCTTTAATTTTTTTAAAAATAATTTGAACTAGGTGTGATAATTTTTTTTAGAGCTTTGTTTAAATTCACTAAAGTCTCTAATACTGTCCGTGCGAGCAGAATTAAGCCTGCACTAAACGAATCTCGGACTGCAACGCGTGGACCTCTGCATTAGCATCTGAAAGGATGCAATTAATCCGTGAGTCTTTAGATGCTGTGCAGCGACCGCAAAATTGTAACACACTCTATATCGTATTATCTATCGTATTTTACCTAACTACGTAGGTGTGTCCCTTTGTGTGCATATCTACTTGTGTCAGTTAAGTTTTGTTTTGTTCATTTGTTAGAAAATCTTTGAGATTCTCATTTAAATATTATATTAATTTGTCATAATGTCAAAGCAGGGAAAATCTCATAATTAACGACTAACGAAGTTGCGGTTTGTGGTAAAACAGGAAAAAAAAAAACTTTTTTTTCTTCTTAAAACACCGCCTTATGCAATTAAACTCAAAGCTTGACTTTCTTGTTGCCACGATAATATTCTAGATATAGAGATTATTTTACTTTTATTTCACTCGGTACCCTTAAACCCACTTTATACGGGACAGTAAACTGCGCAGTTTCTTGATCAGAAAACTGCACAGTTTCTTGTTCAGAAAACTGTGCAGTCCGTCAAAAGACACGCTAAATATGTGTGTATATTTGAAGCGCGACTCTAAATAATTATCGTATGTTTGCTCACAAGAAATTGTATGTACATATGCATAGAAATTGTAGATATTTTATTTGTTTTTTACGTTTTTTAAAAGCAAACAATATACCAATCTACTTAAACGTTTACATATAAAAAAAAAATTTACTGTCATGTCAGCCAAACGTGGCGTCGTCGGCCATACAGTTTTCGTTTTATACGGGACAGTTTTCAGACTGCACAGGATACTGTACAGTTTACCGCCCCGTATAAAGCTAGCTTTACTCTCGTGAATTTACTACACTTTTCTCTATCCTTTTCCTGTCTTAGTTTGTTCTGACGGTGACATTAATTGAGCAAAATTTATATTTTACAAACTTATAGAACTTTTGAAAGTATTGTACCAATGTCCAATTACGGTATGTGTACAAAAAAAAAAAATCTTCTAATCTTTTGCTTAGTAAAACTTTAAAAGAAAAGCGTATATTTGGCTCTTTCTTTATTCTTACGCCTACGTAGAAATAAAGTATACTATTTTGTCTTACAATTTTCTCGAAACACATAGAATAACGCGTTTATAAAAGCTCTTGCAAACGTAAACTCTGTAGGTATAAATAATATTATTGATTTATGTTATGGTGGTTTGTGATCCATAATTAGACTGACTGAGAGGAGACAGGGTTTTTAGAGACGTCTAGTGATAAGACCCACATACATTATTTCTAAGAAAATATGTCAACGTGTCAAAAAATCCTGAATAAAAGAATCCTGGCAGTGAGTGCTAATTTTTTTTACAATCAATTACAAATATATCATCTTGTTTTCACGTGCATTACAAAACTCTTGTTTTAATTATCATTTAAATAATTTACAATTAGTTCTTGATGTGTTTGGCTTTATCTCATTAATCAAATATATTGATAGTATAAGGGGGGTGCTGATCAATCCGTTGCAGTGCCAACAATGTCTAAGTATTGGCGGCCTCCGTAGCGTAATTGCTAAAACGCTGGACTCACGATACGGAGGTTCCAGGTTCGATTTCCGGAGGAAAACGAAAATCAAAAAGTTATTTTTCTCAAGCTTTGATGTTTGTGATTTTTTTAAGCCTGTACGTGTTCGTGACGTTGTTCTCCTCTGTGATTGGATCTTCTGGCCTGTTGAGGTGGTTAAATAAAATAATATATAAATAAAATATTGTTTTGCAAAATTGGCAGTTCACAACGGAGTTCTGGTACCAACCCTTATGTATGGTAGTGAAGCGTGGTGCTGGAAAAAGAAGGATGAAAGTAGACTGAATGCTGTTGAAATGCGATCTCTCTAGGCGAATGTGTGGTAAGACTATTTATGCTAGGTGTACAAATGTCGAAATTAGAGCAGAGAGCAAAGCCGAGATAAGCATTATCGACCAAATTAAGAAAGGGCTTTTACGATGGTTTGGTCATGTGGAGCGAATGAGTGATGAAAGAACGGCTAAAAGAAGTTTAAATGCAAGTGTGTCTGGATATAGAAGCCGCGGAAGGCCGAGAAAGACATGGCATGACCAAGTACGTCAAGTACTTGAAAGTGGTCATGTGAAAAGTCGGAATAATCGTCGTATGTGTGCATGAGAAGATGTATGAATGTAGAGGAAGCAAAGGAAGTCTGTCAGGACAGAGTGGTATGGCGTTCTATCCTCTCCGCCTACCCCTACGGGGAAATGGCGCGTGATGGTTAGTTAGTTAGTTTTTTAGTTAAAATTATATAGATAAAATGAAAATAAAATAATGGCTATCTATCTCTTAAATTGCAAATAACTACTGTTTTCATATTATGACTGTGTCTGAGGGCTGATGAACTATTTGACTGTATGAGTCCCCCGTTGTTTTGTTTACTTTATTACGTGTCATTGTACCTCGTCGCCCTTGTAAAGCGTTCGCTCTAGCGATCCAATATACCCCAAACTACCTGAAATTGCAGTTCTTCGCTTGTAATTGCTTTATAGCGGCGAACTGCAGTATTACTTTCTAAGCAGAATGGAACTCCCGATATAAAGTTGAATGGTTTCACTCTTGCTAAGGGTGTGAGCTGTAAGTGAATCGCCGAGCTTCAAATTTCATACAACTACCAGCTACGATGATCTGATCGCCTGAAATATAACTTCAAAGCCATTTAAGTTCTTTAAGAAATTTTCAGGAATCGGCTTCTAATGTCCGTATCGCCAAAGCTCAGGTATCTTGTTGAGATTATTTTATAATGAAAAAGTTTCATCTCTTCCCGAAACTGATATATAATCAGGAAATTACTTTTGAAATAATTTGCTTTTAGATATAATATTCAATACAAGCTTATCGGAATCATGTATTTTTAACGCAAAATAATCGCAATAATATTCGTATTAGATGTTAAATTCATACTTTTTGTATTTAAAATACATACATAGCTTTTAAAAAAATCCCATTATCCAAGAGAAAACAGATCGCTTTCAGCTTTCAAAATATTTTTATAAAACCAAGTTCCACGTCAGATTTCACTTTTTATATAATTGTTTATACGCTTTAGTCAACATATATATGTAATAATATTTGCAGTAGTCAGTATAAACATAGGAATTTTATTTATGTATTTATTTTGCTACTCTTTTATTTTTTACACACGTAAAAGGCACGTGTCGTTTATTTTTTAATAACAAATATTTCTGTTGGAGTTTAATTTTATAACGACGATTAACAACAGCCACCTAATAACTAAAAATATAGCAAACGTGTGTGATGGGTAAGTGAAAGTAAGTATTCTCACAGAGGGACTGGTTAAATGATTTGAAGTCGACGATTACTCATAAAAATACCAATATTAACTGACATTTAAGGAATAAAATCCCTTTTTAGAATCATTTATCCAAGATGACAAACACTTTTTAATATGACTAATAAATAAAATAGACGTAATAATGTCTACCTTTCGTATGGCATTAAAATCAAATTTTCCCACTGTTTGTTATTTCAGTTGATTTCCTTACTCAAGTTAAGTGCATTGTCATTTGATTCCATTTGGAGGTCGATCCAGTCACCTAAAACGCCATAAATTTGATGGCGGCCATCACATATTCTATCGATACACCCTTCTCTTCACGCAATCCACTCATTACTACCCTACTCTCTCCTCCATCATCTACCTCTTCCTTTTACTTCTAGTCAGGGCTGAGTCACAGACAGTATTTGAGTCGAAATAAAATTTCGATGTTCTAATGTCGAAGTCGAATGCAATTGGAAAGTTCTGGTGTTAGGATTATAACCAATAAAAAGGAGAAATTTTATTTTAAATTGTAATAAAACCTATCTATCATTCACAAAAAAACATAAAAAATTTAACTCTGGGTGATTTGGAAAGGGAATTACATATTTTATTTTTATTTAATTTTTTTATTTTATTTTATTACGGAACAATAACAGACAAAAGGATACTAAATATAATACAAAAAAGATAAAAATATACTTAGGTAGACCAATTGCCCTTTAAAATTGTTCACATCATGCTTAATCGAATGACCAAAACATAATATTTATGAAAATGTGACATACACACAATGCTTAAGTAAATATAACACACATGTGAAAGCAGGAGTGATATCTCAAGGACAACCTTCTCTTGAATCCATCTATGGAGCTTCCGAAGATGTCCATACCTTCAGTGCTTATATAAGCTTCAATACTGCTATTTTGGATATTAATATATACTATCACGATAAAAATTATTACATTTACATAATGCACATAACAGTAAACATAAACGTCATACTTATGAACATTAGTTTGATAGTAAGTTGAACATTGTTTACGAGATTTCGATCCAGAAAATGACAAATAATGTCCACAATTGGGTGCTTCCAGATTTTTAATTTTTTTATTTCAAAAAATTGATTGAAAAATTACAATATCAAGGGAATTTTTAATTTTTTTTTACGATGTCATATGAATTTTTTAGCGCGGTTTGAAGTAGCGCTTTTTCAAATCGCTCGCAAAATCCTCCATTTATCGCGCATGCGGTGTGACGTCACAGCAATATAGGCGCTCACTACATGAATTTCACGCCTTCCACGGTAGACGGTAAAACCAATAACGGGCGTTAAAAGTCACTCGTTTATTTCGTGTTTTTCAACATTTAGTTTGATAAAACAAAGTTTTTGATCATTGTTTTTTATATCGTTGATTTCGAAATGTTCCAGAAAATGATAAATAAGGATATCATTTAATTGCCCTACTATTATTTCCTTTTTTTATCATAAGGGATTGGTGCCATTGGCACTATCAGACCCGAAATTGAGACAAACAAAAACAATTCGCTTTGTATTGAAAAGCTTAAATCGCAATTATACTAACAAAAAATATTGAGTAGGAGTCAAATTTTTTTCATCATTTTCACAGCCCTGGTTCTGCTTTTTACCTCCGCTCACTACCCACTACCACTACACGCTACTCTGTTAAGGGCTCCACAATATTATGGGGTTATTTTACCTCAAATATGAGTGCGTACACAAACACCATAACGGCCCCATATTGGGATGTTATTATTATTTACACTCAATATATTGGATACATTCCGTAGGAAATAATTAATTTCAAGGTATTTAATAATGTGCTGAACATAAATAGAATAATTACAAACATATTTTGCAAAAAGCTTTTATAACAAAGTAAAAAATAGCAGTATAATCGTCTCTGTACGGTAACAATATATATCCTATATAGAAGTATTCAAATACATATAAAAGAAATAATAGGGGGGTAAAGTATTTTTGTATTTTGTATGTAGGTAGGTGTCTCATACAAAAGATCTAAGATATAAAGTGCCATCATCACTATCGGAATGTTTGGTTCGTGCGTTTACGAACACGGTTCGTAGTTTCGCGCTTCAAATTTTCCGTTCAAATATTCGAACGAGTTTCGCGCCCTGCGACCGACGCGACGCGACGGGCGCTTTTCCCGCGCATCCGCGGGGCGGTATTAGTAAAGCGGGCACGCCGCCCCCCTCCCCCCGGCTGTCTCCCGTCCCACCTCCCACCCACGTAGTTCCCAGCCGGCCGCGGATCGATCGCGCCGCCCCCCACTAGCCCACGTTTCCTCGCCTTTTACTATAGTCTGACGGCTGGGCCGCGCGGGGAAAGTAACTTTTCTGCTAAAGTAAAAACCCTACACAAAAAATCACATCCATTTTCATTTGAATTGTAAATTTTTCATTTTGATGTTTTCTCTTTTTACTCGGAACTTTAGTTATTTTAGCTGCTCGGTACCGGGGCTGACGGATAGCGACAGAGGCGGAACGAAAATAAAAGTGAAACCTTTCCACCCTACAGTTCTGTTGCTCTTCGCTTTTCTGTGCGCCTGGTCATTCGAAATAAAAAGCATAACTTTTTATGATAAATCCCCACTAAAATGATTTCCTATACCTACTACCACTACTTTCCCTTATCCGCACCATCATGGTGCATAGGGCATCGGTACACCAAGTGCAATGTATCTTGATCATTTTATTACATGAAGATAATATGATCAGTCTTACGCTTCAGTACCAGTCAAAGGTATCACACATGGAATATTAATATGAAAATCACACTTTTTACGTTTTATTTACTTGTGATTTTTTCCTACTCACATACTTCTCGTTTCGTTTTCATTCCGGATAATTCAAATATAAATTATGACTGTACTCAAAATGAAATTTCAAATTAGAAACATGACTGCTCATATTATTTTTCTTCCCCAGCTAATAAATAACATTCCTTACCTCTAGCGTTATTAAAAATTTGAAGTCTACAAGATTCCTGAAATACGTTTTTAATATAATATAATTTTCATGTTTTGTTTAGCATCTTGTTTGGAGTTATAAGGCAAATGGTTTTGATAGAAAAATTGTACCCAGTTAAAGAAATCTCGATTTCCTTTCTTCCGCCCAGCAAAAAGTTTTTTTGTATCCGTTTGATTGGCGTAGAAATTATTAATATAGGGGAGTAGTTTGATTTATGTTTGTTGGGAAATAAGAAAAAACCTAATGAAAAATGTTTTGCGTTTTTGCTGTCAATTTCACAAAACACTGTCATACAAACTTAACGAAATTTCGATACGAAATATTTTCTCTTAAATCTAACGGTTCTTCACTGTTATTAGATAAACAGGTAAATATATATTTATCTCTTTATTTTATTTTTCTTTCTTGAGAGATAATCTTCAAATAGATTTATATAAATACGCAGAAATTCCCTTTCAAATCGTATATTTCCAACACGATTTTCATATAAATTGAAAATGATAAGCAGAATCTATAGGCTAAGCAAAGATAGAATTTACTTTATTTGGGATATAGAGACCTATCAAGTTAGCATTGTGTGAAAACAATATAGAGGGGGAATAAAAGATGAGGATACCTGGAACTCATACATGAAAAATTCAGGCATTATGACGATATTACAGGATCGCTTATAATATTTCAGAACAACAAAGAGCGGAAAACAAAAACTCCGCTGGTAAAAACAAAGAATAAGGTTCTCTCGTTAAATTGTGGTGTCAAGGAAAGGTCGAATGGTTTGCGGGAAATACTTTTCTGCTATGTGGGTGTAACCTGTGCCCTCAATTAAAACTTAAAAGAGAATGATTAAAAATAGAACCAGCTTGAATTGTAGACTAAAATAAGATCTATCAGAAAATACCCACTCAGGAATAGAGATGTTAGTAATACACGGGTTAAGTTTCTTCGGTTTACTATTAATATGCAATAATAAAATAAATATTAATATCATAAAAACCATTGAATGACAGCAAAACAATACTCATAGTCGTTGTTTGAAACACGTTTATATTCGTTTCATTAATTTAAAATCATGTAGTTTTTCAAAGTTCTGTGGCGTCGTAATTTCAATTATGTAAAAACGACTGTACATTCCAAAATGATTTACCTTTTGAGAATATTTCTGAATAAAAATGGCATGAGATCTTTACAGGAAAACTCATACCTGAGTTTTATCATATACTTGGATAGCAATAATCATATGCAATATCAATTCTTTAATTCATATTCAATATAATGTGAAAAGTGCATACATTTGTGATGGTGTATTTTTGGTTGAACGATGATTCAATTTTGTAATTTTCTCATGACGTTATGAAATTATTTGGTAGAAAAATCCATATTGAAAACATCGCATATCCGAAATATATTATATTATGCGAATATTTTCCGTAAAGAAATAAATTGGGAAAAATTGTGCTTTCGGCGACATGGCGTGATTGCGAGCAAATTTTAATTTTTCGTAAAATTGCTTTGTTCTCGAATATTCTTTACACAATTGAGTAACCTTTGTATATAGGCAAGGCAAAATATTTCCCTCTCTTGTTAATTGTACAAAGGAATTTGACGAAAACATTTCTTTGAGCATCCTTCTTTCTAGGAATTTTTTGTATCCGTGTTTTTACGTGGAATTTATAACTCCGTGATATTTCATCTTCCTGGAAATCTTTTATCAAGAATAAGAAAAATATCGAACTAACTGTTTATGAAATTAATTACCATTGTAGATAATATTGCTTTTTTGATTCTAAAAAAAACTTAAAAAAGCGTTTTATGAAATTGTATTGCCTTTAGTAAAGCTGTGATGGAATTATATTTTTTATAACATTGCCATTTCTTGTTTAAAATCCGTATTTTTTAATGTGTTGTAATTTAAAAACTCAAATGCCTTTCAAATTGTCAATTATTTTTTTTTTTCATGAAGTTAATTCAAAATTAATATTTAATAATATTTTAACTGTTCCTTAAAAATAATTCTGAATGGCTAAAATTAAAACCCTTTTCGTGGATATTTGTTCCAAGTATCAGCATTATTGTTGTTATTTTAATTAGTAATTTTTATTAAAAAAAAAAAAACTTAATTCAGAAGGGATGACAAGTTTGATTCTACAAAATGGCATCAGAAAGTAGAAACACCCCAGTAAAGTTGTTTTTGAATATAAAGAAACAATTTAATGAAGAAATTTACCCCTGTATTAAGAGGGGAGTATTAACTGTTAAAAATTACTCCAATTTGCGCTTCAAAATCAAATAAATCGAAAATATCATCCGCTTTTTACTACTTTTCCCTATCCGCTCCCAATGGTGCATATGGCACTGCAGTGATACGCCAAGTGGAGTAAATCTTGGTCATTCATTACATGAAAGCAAGATGATCAGTCTTATGCTTCAGAGCTAGTCAAAGGGATCAATTTTATCACGCACCCCATAAGTACCATTAAGTACGGAAAAGGGATACGAAGGTAGGATTTCAAAGAAAACCTTCATATGCGTGATTAGGTTTTTACAACTTTTAATCTAATATCCCAACTTTCCGGAGCAAAGTTCCTAATTCTAAAATCAGACCAATAAATAAAATTGTGCTTCAAACTCAGCTTTGGTCTACTGCTCTTACAATTTATCGGATTAAATCTCTTCTGCCTTCGGCTTTTCCGATTTAAATGCTTATTCCCCCTCCCCTTCCTCCATTACGTTTAAATTAAATCATTATTATGGCGCGAAAAAGCGTTCAGAAATATCAATGGTGTATGAAATACTTTATTTACCTTTTATCTCTAATAAGAAGGGATTGCTAAATTACCCCATAAGAAAATATTATCACTGTTATATTACATTTTTAGATATTTCTGTAGTAGAGTATCTTGTAGTAGGTGATGGCTGTGCTTGTACTGCTTTTTTACTAATTTGTGATATTTTAACTTTTAGAAACATCACGGCTGAATGCAATGTTGAAATAAGCATTACCAACAAAATTTATAATAGGTTTAAACGATGGTTTGGTCATGTGGAACGAATGAGTGGTGAAAAAACAGCTAAAAGAAGTATAGTGCAAGTGCGCTCGAACGTAGAAGTCGAGGAAGGCCGAAAGAGACATGACATGATCAAGTACAACTTCAACACGAAAGTGGATTGGTGAAAAATTGGAATAATCGGCGTGCATGAATGAAAATATGGTATGAATGTGGAGGAAGCGAAGGAAGTGTGCGAGGAGAGAGTGGACGTTCTATCGTCTCTGCCTTCCCCTTCGGAGAAATGGCATGATGGTTAGCTTGTTAGGTATAATTTTATACTGGATATATATGTAGTCATATGGTTGATTCTATATTATGAACACGCAGAGAAAAAAACACCTATTAATAATATAAAATAATAAATATAAAGTATCTTTAAAATCTTTCCCCCCTTTTTACCTTTTTTTTCAATGAAATTTAACCGGATGTAAGTACCTACCTATACTAAAATTATAAGTTATGGTGGAAAATATGACAAAAACTTTCTGTAATGTAGAATTATCATCATCATCATACCATATCCGCCCCCTATGTGGAGCATATGGATTCCACAAACTGCCTCCAAGGCAAGTGATCGGCCGACTTCCCGTGCATCCTCCCAAGTCAAGTCCACGTCCCGCTGCTCTGACGTAAACTGCTTAATGGAGAATCCTTATTCTTTATGTCGTAATAAATTTAATGGTATATCATTTTGGAAACACAAAGCTCTAACGCTGGAACTAGGTGCGGCCTAAGTTTGTTGTGTACTATATTTTAGAAAAGATAATTTATTATTATTATATTATGTCGCATTATGCTTCGTTTATTTATATAAACCCTCTTAAGACGTTTATGATGAATAAAAAAATATGTATATAAAAACACTTTTATCTTTTGGGCTCCATTTTGACATTAACCCTGAATACGTACAATAAACCTATAAAGAGAATTGAGAATTTGGGGCGGTTTTTATCGCTTTACAAGAGAGGTTAACACCCTTCGAGGCGGGAAAAGGTTAAGAGAAAGTCTTTCCCAATTTATGGGTTAATAGACCCATTCCTCTGTGATTGCCCCCATATGTCCCTTCCTCTGACCTTTTTATTACATCTGAAAACTATCCTCACCACTCACCACTCTCCTCTGAGGAACAAAGCTGTAATCTGCAACGCTCAAGCAAATCCGTTTGTGGGGAATAAAATATTCACTGAAGGAGAGATTACGTTTATTGGATCAGTTTTACACTTGATCGTAGATACGAGCATCCACTGCACAAATTATATTATTTAACTGTTATTTAGAAAATACTTCTCTGGGTTATTACGTCGTGACTAAAAAATTCATATATGATACCTTGGACAGTCGCTGAAGCGTAAGACTGATCATTTTGCCTTCATGTAACAAATGATCCAGATTCACCGCACTTGGTGTACCAGTGCAGTGCCCTATGCACCAATGGGTGCGGATAAGGGAGATTAGAAATAGTAGTTTTCAGATTTTGTAAGCCAACGTTTCGGAGCACATTGCAGGGACCATCTTCTGGGCTGATGTGTGAGGAGTGAGTATGATCTTATTTTTTGTGATTAAGTGTGAGGAGTTTCTATAGAAGTGAATTAAATACCACTTCACATCATGGCGTTTCACAAAAATGTAAAATCTGCATGCTGGTAACTTATAAAAATATTTATCTAATACTTGGAATAGGGGTTAGCAAAGGGTAACCATTAAAATGAAATATCGAACAATGGAGTATATTGAAAAGTTATATGTTTTTTTTGTGAAACTGCTATACAGTGAAGGTGTGTATTGGTATTTGCAGTTAATTGGTTTAGTTGTTTGTCCTGACAGATAGGGGTCAAGTCTCAAAACCGGCAGACAAAGGAAAGTCAGCAGTTTTTTTAAAGTGTGATTTTATATAATATGTTCTGCATTACATTTTCTCTCGTTAAACAGTTTGCGAAATCGTTGTTTTATATCTTAATTAAATTTAACTGAATCAAAATGATATACATAGCCCTGAAGCAATCCCCTTTGTAATTAGATAGATCCATTTGCAGTGGGAGGGGGTGGCAATTTAACGGAAGGGGGAGATACAAAGATTGCACAGAATTCATTGTTTCATTATGGAGAATTATGATGAAGCAAACACGTCAATATTCTTAGTTGTATTTTATAAACCTATGCCGTTTAACGACTTGACTCTCTGATGTAAACTGAAGCTTTTTAACGCTAATTTATTGAATTAAAACTAACTTATTTTTGTCTCCTGCGCTTAAATATTCAGAACCTTTTTTTCAACACCTCCACCACACTCCACACACGTGCCACAATACTATATAATACACAACATAAAAATTTAAAATATTTTTGTACTAGTACTTTAATACGTTTCCTCACTCTTGTGTGCCCTCAGAAGTTTATTTCGTGCTTGAAATATTAATGTCAATTTATTGTACATAGCTCTGTGTGCATAACATTAACATTAAAATATAAATAAGTAAATATTCTGTAAATTACTAGTCTATACCACGTTTATAAAATTTTGTGATAATCGACTTTTCTCTACAATAATTCTGCTTATAATATGTTTGATTATCCACTGACTGTACCAATACTGCAATTTTTCAAATAAAAATATGACGATCTTCATAGAAGAAATTCGATTCTAGTTCAATACATAAATCCGCGATAGCCACGTGATAAAGATATGGCATGGCGAGATAGGAAATACATCATATTTCAATAAATTATTTATAAAAAGACACCCCTCCCATTGTGTATGGGTGTAGAAGTCGAGGAAATCTGGTACAGTAGAAACTTGGATGTGGCCATGCGAAAAGTTGGAATAATTGTAGTGTTTGCATGAGACGATGTGTGTATGTAGTGAGGAGTTGGACGTTTCTATCCTATCTGCACCCTTCGGAGAAATTACCTGATGGTTACTTATTTAGTTATTATTGTTTTAAATCAATGTTTAACCACCTGTTCAAGCGAGAGGAGAATGGACTTAAGTCCGTAAACAAAATTAATTAAAAAAAAAATAATAAAAAAAATAACATCACAAACTCCCAGGCTTGAAAAAAAAAAACTTTTGATTTTGGTGTTATTAAACCCTAAAAGTTTATCAGTACAATTTCTATGAAATAAAAATTATGTATAACCTTCTAAAACATGAATTTCTTTTCACATTTTTAAAGGATGTTTTTTGTATTCGGTTGAACAGCAAGATAATAAAATTAGCCTTATTTTATAATTTACATAAAATGTATCCCGACACTTGTTTACATTTAAAGTTTTCCATTGTTTTAAATTTGTATAAAATATTTCATTAGTTCTGGCGCGGATTCTATTTGAATTTTCTTCGCCTCTCTTTCCCAATCCTGTTCCGCTCTTACCCTTACTTGTTACCAACTGTAACGGGTAATGAGAAACTTCAGATGTACCCTACCTGAAACTTAATAAAATCAAAAAACATCTTATTTTATCGTTACTATTCATCTAAGGCTGGATATATTCCCCCCTCATGTTGGTCCACTGTAGTCTGTCTTGGGCTTTAAGTTGGCATCAGGATCCTGCAGTAATTTTTATATTGTCCGTCGATCTGCGAGGTATGCTGGGTGCAAAGCTGCAAGGAGACCTGAGCATAATGTTTTTTATATCTCTTCAAAGTCATATATTATAAATATTATTTTTACTTTATTCATCTACGAATAAAGCGATGATTTATAATTCTAAAGATTTTTACGTTTTTATTAAACGAATCAAGAGGAAAATAGAAAAAATCACAATTGCTATGTGCATTCATCAAATCACTTGAAAAGTAAATAACCGTTTGCTCCAGGATTTGAACCTGGGTCTTTCTGATCACCGGTCAACTTCTCTATCCACTGAGCTAAACGATATTTATAACGAAATTCCTATTGCAATGATGACTTAACGCCTCTCAGTCTATATCGCCTCAGGTTAATATATTATATTTTTTTCAACATCATTTTTATTTCTCTACTCTTTAAGTCTCTTCTTTCTCTTCTCTCCCATTTTTTTCTTCTTCTTCCTTCTTTTGTTCCTCTTGTCTTGTTCCCTTTACAACGCGATACACAGCTTCAAACTTAGTAGTAGAATTTCATTATTGTATTTATCCTCAGACAGGTAGATAGAGTGACGGCGCTGCTTTACTAATAAACCCAATTATACCTGAAAAACTTCTGAATAATTTCAACTGAATTGAAACATTGAATTATTTTATTTCTACCGTAGATGTGCAGATCGGAAAATAACTTTTTGCATTGTACTAACACGGTGAAAAGTACTATACTGTATATATAAGTAATAATTAATACAAAATACGCTAAAAAAATACTTTTTTATTTTGCATACATAATAGCAAATACTAATAGTTTGCTATCAATAATTTCTTTATCTATAAAGAAAATGCCTTATTGATCGGCATCAAAGTGAGCACCGCAAAAACCATCAATGGCTTCAAATAATCTGTATTATCTATATTATATTACCTTATTGAATTTGCAAATATAAAAAAAGATTGAAGGGTTAAAGCGCTTCAGCGCGGGAAGCTTTGCGCGATATTAAATTCCAAACAATACATCTACAGCTAAATACCAACTCAGAGAAGGGGTATCCTCAATCCTCATTCCCACACCAACAAAGCAGTTAAACTCTCGAGCCTTGTAGATAATAGAGGCAGAGTTAAGGAATGATGGCTGTCTCGGTGAGAAATTCGATAAATAATAATCTCTAGCTTCTCTGGGAGGTGAATTGATGTTAGTAGCTAATCGCCAATTTTGCACAGCTTTCTCCCACGCTGAAATATGCGAGTCATACATCACCTACCCTCAGGGGGTGTGAGCAATTATTAAGGAGTATTATATCCCCTTGTAGCCAGATAAACTCTACTTTCTCAAGATGAAGATGTACTCCTCTTGTCTTGTACTTCTTTCATACTTCTCTCTCTCTTATTTATATACTCTCCTCTCTCCCATTGAGGAGTGTAGTGCCGCTGTATTAGGCCATTTCTCTCTTCGTAATTATAGCAATTATTCTTTATTTTGTCTATAAACGATGAAAGGTATATTATTTTGGCCGAAGGAGTTTCATTGTACAATGTATATGATATTAACGTGAAGAGGTATCCAATAAATAAACTCGCCCCACTACCAAAAAAGGTACATACGTAAGTACATGTCTGATGTATTTATCGAAATTCATTAAATTGTTTAATTTTAGTTCAAAATGCCAACATAATAAATAGTTTAATAAAAAATAGATGTATTAATGCAAAATCAATCTGGTATGTTGCATTCGAATTGTCTTGATTTTCCTTATACATCACATTTATATATATTTTTAGACTTAGCGTTCAATATATTGATTATTATAATAAATCGATTGATACTTAATACATCTGATGTTTGCAAAAATATTGTACATTTTAAATATCAAAACACCATTTTACCAAACAGGAATCGCATAAATCTAATAATCATTCTCATTATCTTGACAATGACGACCATTTGCAACAAATAAAGAAATTTTAATTACGTCTCTATGGTAATTATATTGATTCGGCATTTGTACAACTCAATGGTGTGGACATTTTGTATATACAATACATACACAATAACTTGAATACAAGATGGCTCCTTTGTCTTGTTCTTAGGTTTATGATCTTCGATCTTCCAATAGTAAACAAGGGGGAATTTCCGCTAAAGCTTCACTTAATATTATCCACAATGTATATTATAATAGTGTTACTGTTCAAACTTGGCAGAACCCGCAACTATTCGTGTACTGAAATATTAGCACTTAACTAAAATATGGATTATAATTAATATCATTAACGCTCCCAAATAATTTTTGTTCCCTAAATAATTTTTGCTCCCAAAGAATGTCTTGTAAAATACCACTACTAGTACGTCCTCTTGTCCACACTCCACACCCAATGGTGCATAGGGCACTGCGCTAGTACCTACACAAAAGAACAGTGAATCTTGATAATTTATTATATGAATGCAATACGATCAGTCTTACGCTTTAATCCATGGTACAGATAATAAAATAGCTAGCAGTAATTTTGATTCGGATTATGGATGCAGGCATGACGTGGGTGGAGGCGAGAGAGCTGGCTGGCGACAGGGTCTCCTAGAGGGATCTAGTTATGTCCATATGCTCCACTTAGGAGCGAATGTGGTAAAAAATGAATTTGGATTCACCGTCAAATAATGCTGATGTGTAAGACTGATCATCTTGCCTTCATGTAACTAATGATCAAAATTCACTGCATTTGGTGTACCATTGCAGTGCTCTATGCACCGTTGGGTGCTGATAAGGGAGAGTAGCAGTAGTAGCAGTATTATACGGAAACAATTTAATATCCGGATTATATTACAAATAGTCTTTTAACGCCATTACCGCAAATCATATAAATGTCATATAAACACGTAATATATTTTAGCCTTATTTTACATTATCTCTTCCTACAGCTGCCGCAGAGGAATTCATTTTATTTCTTTGTATCAGAAATAATAATGTCCCGTTTCAGGTGGCGGTGACAATTTTCCGAATTTAATTTGTTACCTGACATGTTTAAGATCCCTGTATCTAACTATCGAAACAGGACCTCTGATTTGAAAAAATATTATTTTAATAAGTATTTTGAATGATACCTTTTCTACTTGCGTCGATATAATATATGGTTTTGCTGTTACTGTTATAATTCACTTTATTGTTTCTTTTAGGTTTTATGTTTTCATTGGATTGGTTCTGTTTTTTGTATATATTGTGTTTATTTTGTGATCTAAGTGATGTCAGTGCGTATTAGAATAAAATGAATATGTGTTTTTTTATTTGTCCCTTAAATGAGTTTATTGTTAAAACTCCTAGGGAGCATTAGATTGAAAAAGAAAAAAATTCTTTATTTTTTTTCCCTATGTAATGTTTATTTTTATAAGATGATGAAATTTCAGAGTAGGCAATATAGGCAAGCATTTATAAGGCTCTCGGGAGGCGTTCTTAGAATATGGACCGATCACGTTATTCAATGGTTATTCATTTGGCTTAGAATTATTTATCTTACGGTATTTAATTTGTAATGCAAATAGTTTTTATTTATTTATTAAATCTTATACATGAAATATTTCTTAAAACATTCCTCATTGTTTTACTATTTATTTAAGAAAAGGTATTTCTTTTTGTTCGGACTAGCGCTGAAAAATAAGATTGTTTATCGTGTTTTCATGTAACAAATGACCATCATTCACAGCACTTGGTGTACCCATGCAGTACCCTATGCACCGTTGGGTGTGGATAAGGCAAAGTAGTAGAAGTAAAATTACGTTGATACTGAAGTCGTGTTTGGACTATTTTCATTCTCTACATCTCGAATGTCGTTATTTTCCCGGCATTTTATGTTGGAATTGAGTTCAGCGAGTTGTACTACGCAGCACATAGAACTCCGCCAGCTCAGAACTCAATCTTATAACGTCATACTCAAAATGTTCCTGCAAGCCGACTATGCTGGAAAGGTGATTTCAAGTCCCTCGACTCCTGGAGAACTTTACTTGACCAACATAGTTGAAATGTTTCTTTGTATTAGAAAAAGCTTGGCTTACATTATTGAAGCACGTTTAATACGATTCAATACCATTTTAAATAAACTTTTGGGTCTTTTTTCTTATTGCTAAATGCAGAGTTCCGTGGTCCCCCGATTTCTTAACAGGAACTAATTGCACTAATCGCTTCTTTCCGGTCCAGGATCATGCGAATTAAAGCATTTAAAGAGCACTCTCTTGGCTCCTTTATTATTTCCTCGCTTGCTATCTCTTAACATTGCTCTTAATTATCCCCATTTTTTTGACGATATTTTTGTAATTGTTTTAAAAATGCCTTTAACATAATTACATCTAGCTAACTTTTGGAATATTTAAGTGCGCACTTCTTTATTTTATTCAGAATATGGCTCAATACTAAATTTCAAGAATAAATCATACGAGTATCTATTCCTGTAGTTATTTGTTTCCCCTTACCAAATCACCATAGATAAAAGACGCGATAAAATCATTGACACGACAGCAGATAAAAGCTCTTTCTTTTTAACATTATAAATATGTATCAACATGAGGGAGGCTTATGTCCAGCAGTGGATGAACAATGGCTGATAAAGAAAAAAAGAAAAAATATGTAAACTTTTTATAATGGGGACGATGAGGGGTCTACACTTCATTCAATGCATTATAACTTTTAAAGTATGTAAATTGAGCGAATTTATCGATTTTTCGCGAAGAAATTCGAGAAAGTAACAAGACACCAGCATAGGGGTGAGGGTAGGATTTCGATTACCATTGGTATACGTTGTTTGTCGCGTGCATATGTATATTTGTAGACCTCGTGATACAAGGAGACCATGTCCACTAGATGAAAATCTGTAAAGTTTTTAAAAATGTATGATTCCACTTTCCAGAAAAAATTAACTATTGCATGTATTGTGATATACCTCGTAAAGAATTAAATACTCGAAACATGAAGAACAAAAAATTCAGTTTTTTACTAATTGTCTTTTGCGAGTGTGTCTGGATGTAGAAGTCGGGGAAGGCCGCGAAAGACATGGCATGATCAAGTACAACAAATACTTGAAAGTGGTCATGTGAAAAGTGGGAATAATCGACGAGCGTGCATGAGAATATGTATGAATGTAGAGAAAGCAAGGGAAGTGTGCCAGGACAGAGTGGTGTGGCGTTCTATCCTCTCTGCCTACTCTTTCGTGGAAATGGCGTGATAGTTATCTAGTTAGTTAGGTGATTTCCGAATGTTACACTACTATTTTTGACACTTTCAAAATGCCTTGTGTATAATGTAAGGCTATCTTATTATCATCCGTAAAATATATTATGTCCGCCTCGTGGTATAGTGGATAGCACGTTGGGCTACCATGCATGAGGTCGCGTGTTCGATTTCTGACGGGGTTCATATGAAATAATTTTTTGATCGCGTTTTTTTTTTTACACTAAAAATATTTCATCTGTGATATCAAGGTGGATCCGTTATTGAAATTAGCTGCACTTAGTATAGTTACCAATACAAAGACCTATGCACCATTGGGTGCGGATAAGGGAAAGTAGTAGTAACAATTAACAATTTAAAATATTAATTTGAAATAGTGAAATTTATTTCAAAGATTAAACAATAATAAAAACCCAAAAATTGATATAGGTACATCTCAAAACTACCCTTATGTGACATGGTTTCCTTGTATTTCCAAGAATCCATTTTATATACAGGAGCATGTGAAAATGTGGATACTGTATATAACCATGGAGGCAGTTCTCGAGCGACAAATAGAGCTTCTACTTCTTATCTCCGTCCGACAATAAATGGATTTACTACCTCGAAACCCTTAGGTTTCCCACATTATAATATACTACCATTTTACTATGGAGGGCAGTTCGTTCAACAAAACTATTTTTAAACAAAAACATACGATACTTTCTTGATTCAGATATAATAGTAATTATACCTTCATATATAATATGGAAATTGTGCTTATTACAAAATTATCAAAGGGCATAAAATAGGTTACTAATAACTAAATTAAGCTATATGTTTACGCAACACTCAGGCATTTAAGTATTTTTAAAATTACTTTTATTATATTTAATTAGTACTATATAATTTTTACACAGACTAATATTATTACATTACACTCAATTATTATTTTTACACTTATTATTTACTTTACATTTTGTTCATTTCTAATTTCATCTGGAATATCCTGCATTGTGTGAATGGAAAATATGTAAATAATGTGAAATATTATTTCTAATAAGGTTTTGGATTACTCAAGTATTTTCAGGTATGTAATACCTGTATTCTATAAGGGCAAACTTTCCAAGGCATTAAAATAAAATAATTTGGTCACTAAAAATCAGATACTTTCTCAATATATCGTTTTAAAAAATTACTATTATATGTACAATACAACCTTGATCGATTTAAATAATATTATAAACAACTTTTAAGACAACTTTTAGTAGACACAGACATGCCAAGGATTCAAAACGTTAAAAAATATTGTGCCAACATGCTGTAACTGTAAAAATATCTTTAAGATACATCTTTATTATAGTAAATTATTCATTTTTAGGGGTGCAAAGTTCAAAGTCGTTCATTAAGCAATGTGTCTAACGCAAACATTGACGTAAATTATGACTTCTTGCAAAGTTTAACAGCCTTATCTACAATACCTGAATTCATTCGCCGTTTCCATTAAAACGGATGACTCCGGACGGAACGAAGCGCAAAAAATGCATTATCATTATTTTTTACGATACTCTTTTATACATCTTAAGTGTAAAGAGCGTACCTTAAGCCCCCCCCCTTGTCTCACAGGAACCGCGGAGTGCTGTTGTACTTTAGAGGGTGTTTCTTAAACACCCTCCCACGAGTGTGCGACCCCTCGACCTGCCTAGTTTACCCTCATCGGGGTTATTCTACTAAGCCTGAAGAAATTTGTTAAAAAAAATAATCTAAAAGAATATAAGTACTTGTATTAGGTAATGATTCTTTTAAGTGAGCTTTTTCTATGGCTACTCACAGCTCAAAATATGACCAGGCCAGGAGGCCTAATTAGAGGGGGGAACGTCGTCACAAATACCCAGGCTTGAGAAAAATCTCTTTTTATTTTGGTGTTCTCACCGGGAATCGAACGCGGAACCTCTGTATCGTGAGTCCAGCGTCTTAGCCATTACGCCACGGAGGCCGCCACGGATAATACAATAATCGTTAGAAATTGGACGCAAAAACCAAATGTATTTTTTCTTAATATATACCTGCTGTAATAGGCCCTAACGTCATCCCTCACGATAGCGCTACGTGATGGATCGTACTTGCAAAAACCGGTGGGACCATAAATATATTATCCAAATAAACTTGACATTGATATACCAAAACAGGCGAGCCCCGGTCATACACTATATTTATTTATTTATACTCTATAAATATACCATTTACAAATTTAATCAAACCTACCGTATAAATCACAAAAAAAATAATTAGGAAAATAACACGAAAAATTACCATATATATTTTTTTTTTAAATATGAATTTAAAAAAACTAAAGAAATATGCACCATGTAACAAAACTTGATGTACAAGCAATGTAGATTCACTGGTTTACCGCTTGTACATCGAATTTTGTTACACCATGTACAAAGTGTCTTGATCATTTTATTACAAGAAGGTAGGATGATCAGTCTTACGCTTCAGTACCAGTCCAAGGTATCACACAGGAAATTTTAACATGAAACTCACATGTTAATAAATGTTTTATGTTGACCCCTACGGGAATCGAACCCGCGACCTATGCACGGTAGCTGAATGCGCTACCACAAAATGTATGTATGTAAATCAAATAAAATTCGCACAGTATCAGTAATCTTAATTAAAAATTTTTTTTTTTAGTACATTGCAAATATTTTTTCATCCCTTTCAATCTAATTCGAATTTTTACAAGCGAAAAATTAAATATTATCAATGTTTTTCGCAATTCCAATATATTGTAAAACCCAACATTTGCAAACCTTTATTCGTAATTTCATAAATGTGGATTACAAAAGAGAAATCACTCCTGAAAATTATACTTACCCAAATCTTTAATTTGAGGCTCAACAATAAGATTGAACTTATATTTATGGAATAATTTTAAAAATTGAATTTTAAACATTACATTAATATGTAATATAGGTTATAATAATGGACAATGTAGTCGAGTGAATCGGTATCGATTCGCTAATCTCCTTCAATGACTTGGCCATTTTGTAAGGCTTCATTTACGAAAGCATTTTAGAACACCTGGCGCGGTGATTGCATTTGGTCTTCTACCCAGTATCTGAAACTAAGCAAAGTTTTGGTCTAGTAATGAGGTAAAGTGTTTGTTGTTTTGAAGCGTTTCAGCCTCGTTTAGACGGGGAATTAATAGGCGTATTGATCAATCTTCGGTCGACAATTTATAAGACAAATGAAACCATGCATTTCTACGAGTCTTCCTAGTTTTTTTACGTTTACAAACGAAGGGATAGGTAATTTTTAAATGTTTCTAAATGTTATGATTATATTTCATACATAGAAAAGATCATTCAAAGTTGGCGTCTGCTAAACGATAGTATAGGAACTGTGCTCTACTAATTATTTATTTTTTCATCGATCGTTACAAATTTCAAGAATTTCATATTATTTTACAAAATGATCGTGTTTGATCAAAACGTTGATCGATTAAAATGACAGTTGACAATCTATATATACAATAACCTTACTATCGGATGATTAAAAAAAATGATTTATTTCATATTATTGTTATTATAAGTAGTTGTTTTAATTCTATCTTCAGGAAAAACAGGAAATGTTTAAATACATAAAAAGAGTAGAGTTTTTTCACATGTATACATAGGCATAGAAAGAAAAGAAAGAAAAAATAAATATCATAAAACAAGAGATAAGTGGGAAGGATAGGATGAGAAGAAAAGGAGATGACAGGGATAGGAAAAAAGAAAAGGAGAGGACTGGAAATAGAAATATCTTTTTCAGTCTATAAAATTTCAAATTATTTTACTTTAAAGTTAGATAGTCCGGTGCCAAAAATGTCAAGGTGGGTACAATATTCATTGAATTTCAAACAACTTCGATAGATAAAAGAATTTATGAAATGTAATGTATAAATACTAATTGTTTTTTCTATAAATTATTATTATTGACCTAATTAACCATATAAACGTGATCTTAGAGCTGGAATTTAACCTTTTTAAATGTCTCCAAACCACTGTAATTACTGCCTTTACTGAAGAAAATTAATTGAACTCAAGTGTTCTGGAACTTTCTTTGCATACTTCCTCTGTAATACGTTTTTTCGGTTGATTTCTCTTCCGTTCTCACGCCATGCCACCGAATTGATTGACGCAAGGGTTAAGCGTCTGACGGGTCGCGTATTGTATCTGATCCTGGAAAAGAAACAAAATTAACTTTTGTGATTTTGTAGTGGATATAAGACATTATGAAATAAAACACATTTTGTTTTGAACTGCTGTATTTTATTTTATGATTATGGAAAACCACAAAGTGAGTGCTACAAGCATTCAGTACATAACCTAACTAACTAATTAAACATCAAAACGGTTCTTTCCGATAGCATGAATATCCTTGAAAACGTTATAAATATTTAAAGTATAATTTTACAAATCCAATGATATAAAACACAACGATCAAAAATGTTGATTTAATTTTTTATAAATGTATGTTTTAAAAACACGAAAATACGAATGATTTTGAACGCCCGTTATTGGCTAATGACGTCATACTCGTCTACCGTGAAAGGCGTGAAGTTCATTCCGTAGTGAGCGCCTATATTACTGTGACGTTACACCGCATGCGCGCGCCAAATGGAGGATTTTGCGAGCGATTTAAAAATTTGTTATTTCAAAGCGCGCTAGAAAATTCATATGACATCGTAAAAATTAAAAAAAAATTCCCTTGATATTGTTATTTTTCAATCAATATTTTAAAATAAAAATCGGAAAGAACCCGATTGTAGTGGATGTTAGGCAATTCATCGTCGTTATCAGTTCGTTATCCCATTCCGCTCTCTACGTGGAGCATATGTGTATTCTATTAAGTTGCCACCAAGCTAAGCGATCAGTCTTCCCAAGTCAAGTCCGCATCCCGTTGTTTTGAAGTATTAAACTATGTGTTTTTTTCATACTTTTAAACTTATCTACCAACTTATTACCAAAAAGTTTTAAACATTTCAAGCGCAAATACAGACATTTAAAAAAAACCTTTTTATTTATTCTAAATTTAAATAATAGCTCTGTAAATCCTTTTTCCCTTGGTATTAAAATCCGTGTCATACATTGATTAAGCCTTTTGATATCAAGCAATTTGAATTTATTTATTACAAAATTATTTTTATGATTCAATATCGTTTTATTATGCTTAGCTACTAATAAAAACGTAGGTAACTTAATAATAATAAATAATAATGTCGGAATAATCGACGTGCGTGAATCGAAATCGGAGCAAGCAAGAGAAAAATGCCAGGACTGAGTTAAAAAAAAAAAGATTGTTCATCTTTTAATTTCTTTTAATTGAAAATTAAAAATTTGAGCTCCTATGTTAGCTTTTATGTACTCAAATATTTCGATTTCGGGCTGCTTTCAAATAGTCGGATAACTAACCAACATGCCCTTTCGGAGAAATGGCATGTTGGTTAGTTAGTTAGTTATTTAGTAACCTATATACATACAAAAAATATCTACATGAAATTTGAAAATAAAACAAATCAATCACATTATAGGGAAAACCTTATTACAGGAAAATGATCAAGAAATTCTTCGCTGGAATTCCTCTGATGTTTTCTTTTTAGGGGAGAGCAGGTAGAAGCAGGCAAAAGCTGGCAGTAGGTAGTAAAATTGGTACTCCTGGGAAGTAAAGGTCCCGAAGGGTCTATAAGGGTCGATGGCTGAAGCTCCTGTTAAGCAACAGTTGATTGATTGATTTACTTTGCGTGGGTTTTGAAATATGCCCGACTTCCTAACAAATGGTCAGATGTCGGGGGCTTTTTAAACTAATTGCCGGACATTTGTGAAACTGCGATTGTCAGGAAAATGCCCCCCCCCCCATCTTACTTTGTTTTCGCTCCTTTAACGTTTCGGTTCACGGAACATAAGCCTTACGTCGTAGATTTTATTTGATGACTTGTTTTATCGATTGATCAATCAGAACATTTTCAAATTAACAATATTTTAGGCTTCGAACAGCAATTTCAGAGAAGAGACATTCCATACTTGAAAAGTACTACTGTGTTTAGTTACCCACTACGTCATCAATAGGCCCCTACGTCATCACTAGACATCTACGTCACACGTTTCGTGTATTCGCCTAAGTGCTGGAGTCTTTCGAAAGTGAAATTCGATAAAATTAGCCCTTATGATGGATTGAATAATTATGCAAAACTTTCTAGAAGTCGGCAGAGAATTTAGTTTTTACTAACATAGCGTGTTCATACAAGCTGTGTTTTATTATTCTATTACGAATAATTCACTTTCATTTTACCTTATTTTATACGAAACCAGTTCATAAATTTTCTCTTTCTACTTCTTTATTCACTTGTAAACACCCAATGTTGCATAGGGCACTGCAATCATGTTACATGAAGGCAAGATGATCAGTCTTAGGCTTCTGCGCCAGTCCAAGGTGTCACATATTCAATATTTTAATGTGAAATAAACATTTCACAAACAGCATTTTGAGTGTGTCCAAATACTTGTAGACTAAAACTGGATTTCACCCATAACGGGCTAATAATTACAATTTGACATCTCAACAGAGACGAGAAATTTGGTCATAAGCCCTGTAAACGCCTAGATATCCATATTCCCTTCCACATTTCTCGTCTCTGTTGAGATGTCAAATTGTAAACATTTCATATTTACCCTGTCACCATGCATGGCACAACGCAACGAAGAAAAATAAAATACCTTGAAATGCTGATAACACCATTTTAAAAAATATAGAAAATACCTGAACTATTTGAGTTTTAACATACTTGAAATTTTCTTCCGGTAATTATGAGACTTTGAAACTAACAAACTCTTTTTTTTTTTGTTTGGTAAGCTTTCTTGCTATTTTACCGGGGGCAGTTTATATCTGCTTCGTCTGGCGGTAAAATTCGCATATTTTTTCGCTTTTTCCTCCTCGGTCAGTTTTTTGCCGAGAAAAGGTTTTTCTCTTCAGTTTGCCAAGTGGCGACGTTGCTGAAAGAATTATAACTTACTGTGTTTACTCAAAGTTTTACCGCGGAAAGGGTGACAGATCCCATCATGGATGTATTTTAATAAAAAATATTTTTTTTTACAATTTATTCACATTTTTTTTGTTTTAATTATCTTGAACCTTCAAGTAAAAGAAGTATTAAGATACACTGCATTTGGTGTACCATTGCAGCGCCCTTTGCACCATTGGGTACGGACTAGGGATTATTTACTGCGAGTTTAGTCGTATTTTCCTTAGTAAACATAATTTAGTGATATAATGCCTTATAATTAATTTGTTAAAATCGGTGGTGTGCATGAGAAGAACTATGAACCTGGAAGTAACAAAATAAGTGTGACAGGATATAATGGTTTTGCGTTCTATCCTTACTGCCTACCCCTTTGGAAAATAGCGTCATACTAGTTAATAAGTTAGTTAAGTCTTGATATTGCCGATTATTTTCAACTGATTGATGTTAAAAAAAAAATTATTTAGTCCATTTAGTGAAATATGATCTCATACAACTTATGTATTAAATTTTATAAAATCATTTCCCAGTATTATATTATTTACAAGTGTAACGCTTCTTAACGTTTTTTTTTAGTTTTATTAATTACATAAAACTGTCCCTTAACGGTAACTGGTGCCTTAGCCTTAATATCCTTTTCGTGGTTTGCGGTTTTCTGTAGCGGGCATCTCGCGCTGTGGACCGCAAGCGTCGCGGCGGCAGCGTCGGCGACGGCACCTCCGCTGGCGTCGCGGCGTCATTTGATACTTTACGTCTGCGTAATCCTATTAGTTTTTATACATTTTTAATTATTACAGTTTGATAGGAAACAAACTGCAGAACGGCGTTAATTTGTACAATTTTAAATAACACTTCATTTATAAACAACATTTTGAGTGTGTCCAAATACTTGTAGACAAAAACTGGATTTCACCTATTACGGGCTAATAATTACAATTGGACATCTCAACAGAGACGAGTAACTTGGAAGGGAATATGGATATCTAGGCGTTTGCAGGGCTTATGACCTGTCATTGGCTGGGTTAAGTGGCCACTTGATGTATTACAACATTCCCCATTTCTATCCCTAGATATCCATATTCCCTTCCAAGTTACTCGTCTCTGTTGAGATGTCCAATTGTAGTTATTAGCCCGTAATAGGTGAAATCCAGTTTTTGTCTACAAGTATTTGGACACACTCAAAATGTTGTTTATAAAAATTAGCTGGTAAAAGTTATAAAGCATAACAAATTGAAGATTCATCTTCAGGAGTTTCCTAGTAGGTGATATAATTCGGTAAGAATCTCACTTGCAATCATAAAGGTTTCTGCTAAAATGCTTAGCAATTTTCTCAATGGATGACAGAGAGTTCACATGTGAAGCGTCGCGCCATTTTACTGTATATTGGCAGATATGGATATCAAATACTAGGTGAAATGGGGAATGTTGTAATACATCAAGTGGCCACTTAACCCAGCCAATGACAGGTCATAAGCCCTGTAAACGCCTAGATATCCATATTCCCTTCCAAGTTACTCGTCTCTGTTGAGATGTCCAATTGTAACACTTCATTTTGTTGTTTCGGAGCTTTCCACCTATTTATATCGACTGGGTTTTTAGCTATCGCTTTGCGCATTATGTAACACCTTTGCCATTTGGGTTCTTCTCCACTAATCTTTCAAATGCGTCACATTAACAAATCATTAAAAACTACATACAATACTTAGTTTGAAATATCAGCACCTAAAAAAAATTCATGGCTAAACGGCATTTACCAGTTTACAAACTCAACTTATATGCATCTTAAAATTTTTATTTACAAATTGATTACGTTAGTAATATGCGTGTTAAGTTTGCACCTCATTGACATAATTACGAAATCGAAAGCAGATTCAAGAATTTGACGCCTTCATTTGATTAATTAACTAGCTTATAAGGCATGAAAATTTATTCTAAACCGGTGTATAATTTATACCTGTGGTAATCATGATGATTTGGTATTAGTATTCAACTCGGACAGTAATAAGAATAGATAGATTATCTCTTCACTTCATCTGACGTTCAATAACACGTGATAAATGGATATCAAAATAGTGTAACATAACTGCCGCAATAAATTAATATCACTAATAAATATGAGTTTCCTTCGGAAGTGACCACAAATACAATTCGCACAATACTTAATCCGTTTCCTCGATAAGCGCACTGCTTTATTGTTTAATATCCAATGTATATAGGTAGCCCAATAATCTAACTATTGCATTATATAGATTGAATATACATATTTATGTAGAGCAATAAGCAGTTAACGGCCAGAAGGTAGGTGTTAATCAACATGATGATATAATGAATAATGTATAGGTTTAGTTCTAGTAGTAGTAGTTAGTTGAATAATGAAAACATGGGCCCGTATAAATAAATAAGTTCCAAAAATTGACAGATATCGATTAGGAGTTCTTACAGGCGGAATGGGGAATTCACCGTGATGACAGTTAACCCATATTGGCCCCACGTCTTAAATATGGATTCCACAAAGTGCCTCCAAGGATCAGCCGCTTGTGCGTCCTCTCAAAACAGGTCCACGCCCAATTTAGACTACCGCGGATTGTCAGCAGAGGACGCCCAGGATGTCGGGAACTATAAGGTTCCCGGCGCGCGGCGTCCACGTCCTTGCGAAATAGGCAGGCCAGATTATGGCTTTGGGAGACATACAAAAGCAAAACCCAAGAACGCTTGCAACTATGAAAATCTAAGAAAATTATCTCACTTGAGAAATATATATATTCCTAATAGGTAAGTAACTAAAATGGTGGAAATCTAATATTCTTGCACAAGATCTGGATTAATCAATTTATTTTCACAAGCCAATTTGCATTAGTATTTAATATACCAAAATAACATTATGTATGTAGATTAAACGTAATAATTATATCTGATTTCTGAGTTAGCTGGAAGTTAAGAAGAAAATTGAATCTTGTTGACTACAGACGTTAGCCCGTGGCAATAAGAAATAACAGTATTGTGTAAGCCCTACAAAGCCTTTAAAGGATTTGTTACAGACATCTTAGAGTTAAATTTGCGCAGACTGTTCAATATTGTCATATCCCATACGATTCTGAATTTGATTTTAATTAATTTTACCTTGTTTACGGTTTAGAGCTAATGCCATATGCGTAGTTATACTAGTACCTACCATATTATCGAAATATGTTGGGATCTATTTAATTATAAGTTTTAAATACCTATATAGTAAGAAATCATACGTGTAAAAACCTGTGATGGCTGGAACCTGGGACAGCAGTCGTGATCGCAGCAGTAAGGGAGAAGCAAGTCGCCAGAAGTGAGATAAAGAAATATTTGAGTTATTGAGATATACTCAAATATTTAATTTTGGAGCTGCTTTCAAAAAGTCGGTAATAACTGTGCCAGAAAGCAGGAAACAAGTTGTGCCGGAGTGGGATTCGAACCTAGATATTCTAATCCGGAGTCCTCGAATCTACCACTAGACCACAACCCGGTTCAATTTATTTTGATTATGTCAAATTAATACTATTCTTAAAGAAAACAAAATAAAAAAACCTTTTTTAATAAGAATTCATGCAATTTTACTTAATCTGCGGTACTTATGAAAAAGAAAAGAGATTAAAATGGTTTTTTTTTCAATCTCGATTCAAAAGTAATATTACACATTCGACTCCAAATATGATGTAGATTCCCTCTTTTTTGTGTTTTGTTACTCTATGTAGACGTTCATGACTGTAACTAAATATAGCTTACCAAATATTTGCATAGAAAAAATTAAATTCGCCTTTTGAGAAAAGTGTCACTTAGTGATATAGACGTCTAAACAAGAACTGGAGCGGAAAGAACTCCAAGGAATTAAAATTCATCTTACATCACTAATGGAGTATTTGGTGTTTCTCGTCTACACTTATGAATTATTCATCCAGCTACATTAGTAGCGCTGGAGCTCATCAAATATCTTCCTGCGTAGACGCTAACTAAAGCTCTTTACCTTCCCCCACCCTTGAGAGGAACGGCGGTAACGTGACCCACAGCCGTTCTTCCACACAATCGTAGACCTCGATTTTTTTGTGTAATTTAGCACTGTTATTTTTATCACACGATTTAGATATCATTTTACCTTTTTGGATCATTTAGTTCTGAAAGTAGATAAAAAATACGTTATTTAAAAAATAATGCGACACAGCCACGCTTTTGGTCCATATCTAAAACGCGTGAAAAAAAAAAAAAATAAATAAAGTTAATGTTTACAAAAATTATTACAAACAAGGGCTCATTTTTTCAAAATAATCACTTACCCACCTACTAATTAATAAATGTGAACATAATTTTTTTTTAGTGAAAAATTTTACTTTAACAATTATTTTTTTTATGCATGTTTTCTGAAAGCTTCCCGGAACTATATGAAAGTAGCATAAATATACATTATTATGCCCATTAAATTTCTTGCTAATTTTTAAATGACGAATTGTATTACCGTAAGAAATGTGACTAAGGAAAAAATATGGGATGTTCAGAGTGGATTTATGAACGGCAGAGGATGTATGGATCAAATATTTGCGTTACGCAATTTGTCGGAGAAGTTTTTGGCGAAAAACCGGAAGCTTTTCTGCGCTTTTGTTGACCTGCAAAAAGCATTTGATCGTGTTGATAGGAAAAAGCTATGGATGGTTTTAAGTATGGAGTGAACGACAACCTTACCGCGCTATTGCTTCCTTGTACAAAGACAGTGTAGCGTGTGTAAGGGTAAATGGGTCATTCACGTCGTGGTTTGACATCCCAAAAGGAGTCAAACAGGGATGTGTGATGTCACCATGGTTGTTTAACATATACATGGATAATTGTATGAAAGAGTTTACAAATATGGGCGTGGGAGCGAGAATGAGTGGTATGATTGTTAGTTGCCTGTTGTACGCCGATGACGCAGTGCTTCTTGCTGATAGCGAAGAAGAATTGCAGTCTTTGGTTACAAAGGTTTTACGATGTGTGCAAGGAGAGTGATCTATTAATGAACGTGGAAAAGTCAAATGTGATGGTTTTTGAAAGAAATGAAAATATGACTAATAAGATTGTAGTAAATGGCGATAGCTTGAAACAGGTGAAGAATTTGTATATCTGGGAAGCATGTTCACATGTGATGGAAATATGGACACATTGAAAGGAGGGTTAGTGCCGGTAACAGAATTAAAAAGTCGGTAGTATCTAATAAGTGCTTATCAAAAGAGGCTAAATTGGCAGTGCATAATGGAGTTCTGGTACCAACCCTTTATGTATGGAAGCGAAGCATGGAGTTGGAAAAATAAGGATGAAAGTAAATTGAATGCAGTTGAAATGCGATCTCTCAGGCGAATGTGTGGTAAAACTATGTATGATAGGTGCACTAATGTTGAAATTAGAGCAGAATGCAAGGCTGAGATAAGCATTATCGACAAAATTAAGAAAGGTCTTTTACGTTGGTTCGGTCATGTAGAGCGAATGGATGATGAAAGAACGGCTAAAAAAATATATGATGCAACTGTGCCTGGATGTAGAAGTCGAGGAAGCCGAGAAAGACATGGCATGATCAAGTAAAACAAGTGCTTGAAAGTGGGCATGTAAGAAGTCGGAATAATCGACGTGCGTGCATGAGAAGATGTATGAATGTGGAGGAAGCAAGAGAAGTGTGCCAGGACAGAGTGGTGTAGCGTTCTATCCTCTTCTGCCTACCCCTTCGGGGAAATGGCGTGATGGTTAGTTAGTTAGTTAGTTAGTTAGTATTACCGGAACGGCTCCGGTCACGTGACCACCAATCCCCTAACTTAAATGCGAACATTACAACTCCTTTATAGTTTTTTTAATTGTGTTTTTGTAACTGACTGAAATCCTTATTAAAAGGGAGGCACTGCCTACGCTGGCTGTTAAAACGAATTTATTACTCCGGGATCCACGGATCATATTAGGAAATAAATTTATTTAGTTATTTCACATACTTAATTACTACTACATTCCTTTATTCTCACCAAATGGTGCATAGGGCACTACATTGAAAATCAGTGTGCAGCGTACCTTGATTATTTTTGTTACATGAATTCAAGATGATCAGCCGCTTCAGAGTCAGTCCAAGGTATCACACATATTAAGCATATTAATATTTAATATTAATATTTAAGTTTTCTACTACATAAACTACTCTCTGCTGATAGGTTGGTTCGACTCCTTTCCAAAATGTATTCCCTACCTTGATCCGTTTCACCCGCCGTTCCTACTCGAGACAGTCTCGAAAATTCGCTCCGCTCAGCCAGCAGCATAATTTGAACCTGGTCATCATCCGTTCATCCTGTTAAATCCAAGTCCTGTTCTTTGTTTAATTCATTACAAAATCCCCCTCCTTGTCAAACCTCAACATTCCTTCCCAATAAGCAAAGTCCAAAACCCCTCGGTTAAAGTGAATTACAGTGCGCTGGTGTACCCTCGATTATCGTGGCGCTCTCCAGAGTGATTCCAGAGTTAAGGTGGTCCTTTATAACGTAATACAGTGAAAGCCCCACCCTTTCCCTAGACTGTTTTAAAGACTATTGAGTCTTTCTTCAGTCCAGCACAACTCTACCGATTTTTTAAAGCTAATCCGTGAAATTTAATAGATTCAGTTTTAACTGGAAAAAGCGGAAGAAAAGAAGGTTAAATACGCGACCAAATGCTTTCATTGCCCCTATCACTGTCTCGGCTCTAAGATTGTCATAAACACATTCACCCCAACCTGCTCAAGGAGCTGGCCCAAATTTACAGTGATAGGGATATTAGTAATTCTACCCCTTTTTTTAGTAGTTAGTTACAACCACCTCCCGCCCAATCGGCCTTTTTCATGCGTCCCCTGCCGCACACTATCCACATCCTAACCAAAACAAGTCACAGTCATACGGAAAGAAATGAGAAATAAGGACTCCCAAGGCTGTACGCTCCACGTACTGTTGCTCGGTCCCGGCGAAGAGTCCCACTGGTAAGTCCTTCCATACTTCCGATCCTCGTTCGGAAATAAGTCACCAGAGAGTCTCGCCAGGGCTACTACAGGTACATAAGACGCAAAAAATTGTTATATTAGTTTACTCATACAAAGAACACAAGTGCCACACATTCCTATGACAGTTGCACTAATACAATTTCAGGTCTTTGATGTTGACGTTCGATTATTAGGTTCTTGAAAACGTTACGCATACGTGATTTTGTGCTACGTACCAAGATCTTTGTTTTAGTGGATCTAGACTTTTGGTAATGTAGTCGGAAAGTTTTCGCCTCTCCGTTGTGTTTCAAAAACTTTGCAAAAACATGCAAACCGAGCTTCAGAACCTAACATAATGTTGCCTAAATGATCGTACTTACGATCTAAATACATACATTGTAATAGAATATTCGTGTGTATTTATTTATTTATATTTTAATGTTGTGCACACAGTGATATGTTAGGTACAATGAACTAAGATCAATTTAAGGTAATATATACAACATAACACCAATAGGGTTCTTCCCGATAGCATGAATATCCTTGAAAACATTATAAAATATTCAAAGTATATTTTTACAATTCCAACGATATAAAACACAATGATCAAAAATTTTGTTTTCATTTATAAATTTATGTTTTAAAAACACTAAAATACGAATGATTTTTAACGCCCGTTATTGGCTAATGACGTCATACCCGTCTACCGTGAAAGGAGTGAAATTCATTCCGCAGTGAGCGCCTATATTGCTGTGACGTCACACCGCATGCGCGCCAAATGGAGGATTTTGCGAGCGATTTGAAAAAGTGTTATTTCAAACCGCGCTAGAAAATTCATATGACATCGTAAAAAAAAAATTAAAAATCCTTTGATATTGTAATTTTTCAATAATTTTTTTGAAATAAAAAATAAAAAATCGGGAAGAACCAAATTACGTGGACAACACAATGTACAAGACAAATTTCTGAAAACATGAAGTGAGCAAACAATAGAAAGTTAACAAAGTGATTATGTTATGTCATGTGTATGTTGTGTTGTGGAGTGTGGCGTACGTGTTGGGAAATTTGAGATAATAAGATATATAATAAGATCCTTATTTTAAAACAACATAACTGATGTTTTACTCATGAAACGCTTGCATCAATTCATTCCCTTATCTGCACCTAATGGTGCATAGGTAGAAGTGCAGTGTATTTTGATTATTTTATTACAAACATGAAGGCAAGATGATCAGTCTTAAGCTTCATCGCCAAGCGTACGACTGATCATCTCACCTATAAAAATGATCAAGAATCCTTGCACTTGGTGTACCGATGTAGTGCCCTATGCACCGTTTGGTGCGGATAAGGGAAAGTAGTAGTAGTACCTAGTTGCTTATCAAATATGTGAAATAAATAAACAAATATTATCGTGCGTGTGGTTATATTATACTCGTATATTTATTTAAGTGAAGGTATTATCAAACAGTTGATAGGAATTTATTATTATATCGTTCGGTAGGTACTAATGGTCGTGATGAAATTCAGCCCTAGTATTTTGCATAATTTCTCCAATATCCTCCGCCTAAACTAATTCTCACTCAAACGGCTTTGGGAAACTTTTTTATTAGCGTTATTAAACATTAATATTCTTCGTGATTTTGCCTGGCTGGCGTATAATAAAGATTTATTAGAAACCTCGAAGCCTCGCGACACCTCTCTCCCCTAGTTCTCTCTCCTATCTATCCTCTCTTCCTCTCTTCCTCTACTTCCATATTCCACAAATCCCTACTGAGAAGCCACTGGAGGTTCCTGGCAGACAATTTGTTCCGTGGCCTAATATTATATTGGCCACAAATGAAGATTTGATTTTTCGCGCTCTTGGGAAATGGTAATTCTCAGATTTTTATCGAGCGTAAATTTTGCGCAGCGATGAATGTCACTGATTGATAAATACGTCGTCAATTATTTTTAGGTTACATTTATAAATCTCAAGATTCACGATGTTTTTAATATGGAAAATTTGAAGGGCTTAGGGCCTGTCATTGTCAGGAAGTTCGCTTTGCGTACTGTGCTTTCTCATAATTACGCATGTTATTATATACTATTATTTATTATTATAGCATATTAGCATAGTACTTATGCTGAGTATAGACATACATGCTGTTTGGCATATTTTTACCTCTTTTAAACGCATTTTATAACACGTTTTTCTACTAAATCGAACTAAAAAAACTAACCTAGATGTATACGATACGTCTTCTTTATAGATGAGTAAAAAGCTAAAAAAATTGGGAATTGAATTGTACGAGATGAATTTTAGGAATCGAAAGATTTGAACGGGTGGTGGCCCAGTGGGTAGCGTCGCGGTCTCTGAGTCCAGAGATCGTCGGTTCGAATCCCCACTTTGACACGACTCGATTCCTATTTTCAAGCACAAGCCGCTTAGGCTTTATTGAAAATAGTATTTACAAATTGAAATATGTGCAAATATCATAAGATTGCATAGATTTCTTTTTTTTTAAAAAAAAAAAAAAAAGAGCTACCTCATATATTTTTATGTTGTCTTTAAAACATCACAGAAGTCTCTACATGTTATTTTGATCACTGAAATACTAAGCGTGGTTTATTTTTCTGACGCATTTTACTATTAATAAAATCACTTTCGAGCTTACCAACACGTATGTATGGTAGTGAAGCGTGGTGATGGAAAAAGAAGGATGAAAGTAGACTGAATGTTGTTGAAATGCGATCTCTCAGGCGAATGTGTGGTAAGACTATGTATGATAGGTGTACAAATGTCGAAATTAGAGAGTGCAAGGCTGAGATAAGCATTATCGACCAAATAAAGAAAGGTATTTTACGATGGTTCGGTCATGTAGAGCGACGGCTAAAAAAATATATGATGTGTTTGTGCCTGGATGTAGAAATCGAGGAAGGCCGAGAAAGACATGGCGTGATCAAGTAACACAAGTGCTTGAAAAAAGGGCATGTAAGAAGTCGGAATAATCGACGTGCGTGAATGAGAATATGTATGAATGTGGAGGAAGCAAGAGAAGTGTGCCAGGACAGAGTGGTGTGGCGTTCTATCCTCTCTGCCTACCCCTTCGGGGAAATGGCGTGATGGTTAGTTAGTTAGAAATAAGCGTGGTTTATTTTTCTGACGCATTTTACTATAAATAAAATCACTATCGAGCTTTTTAAATCTACATCAACATAATTCAATTGAGAAAACTGGAGAAATCTGATGAAGAGATCCATTATTCAAGAGCGAGATATGAAGTGCTGTGATAATCGATATTTTTCACATTAGCCAAAACACTTTTTCCTTTTTATTTTGTATTCCATTCGGCAGTGCTGAGCGTATTTCACGATACATTTACTTGATGCGTCGCGTCTCTTGTATTTTTCTTTTCCATCTTCCTTCGCCAAGCGGCCCTTACCCATTTCTCACTTTATGGTAATTCTAACATCACGGGAGTGTTTCGCCTTTGACGGAAATATGTATTTTATTAACTTTCGGCGTGTTGCCCAAACAACTCTTATTTTGCTTCGGTATTTGGTATTATAATAAGCCCCTGACAATACACACCCAACTCGCACATACGCATACAATACATGCATTTGAATTTTATTCCTATATTTCTTAATATTTACCTGATTCATTTTTAAACATCATATTCCGATTTTTGTAACTGTTATTAATTTCGTTTTTTTTTTTCAAAATAAAAATAATCAACCATCTAAACGCTATAAAATCTTTACGCTCAAGGCTAAAGTTTCAAAACGTGTGCATCAATATGGCGTATTATTGTGTCAAATCCTTAGTATAATTATAACATAAGAAGAAATTAACAGTATGTTAAGATGTCATTTATTTCTTAACGTCACTATATTTCTCCGGTGGGTTAGACAAAAAGTTAAATGTACCTAATAATTATTTATCATCATCATCATCATACCATATCCGCTCCCTATGTGGAGCATATGGAATCCACAAACTGCCTCCAGGCCAAGCGATCGGCCGCCAGCTCCCGTGCATCCTGCCAAGTTAAGTCCACGTCCTGCAGCTTTGACTTAAACTGCCGACGAATTGTCAACAGTGGACGACCAGGACGCCGAGAACCTGATGCCTTGTAAAATAGGCAAGCATGGTTAAGGCTTTTGGGAGGCGCACGTAGTATATGGCCTAGCCAGCCGAAACGCCTTCGCCGGATGACAGTAGATACCAAGGCTTGCTGTGTCTATTGCCTCACCTCTGTGTTCCTTACAAAGTCAAAACACCTCACTCCTAAAATTCTTCTAAGACACGTATTCTCAAAACTCAGAAGTCTGCTGTCTTGGGCCCTGGTTAGGTGCCACGATTCGCAGCCATAGAGGAGAACAGGTGTGATGCAGGAGTTATAAAGGTGGCATTTTGTTTTAACCGAGTAAATATCCGATCTCCAGACAGCTTTCATACTGTTGAATGCGGCGCCCGCTACTCCAAGCCGCACTCCCAGTTCTTTCTGAACTCTGCCGTTTTCTGTCATGTACGCTCCCAGGTATTTGAAGCTCTCGACCCGAATAATTATTTATATTTATCAAAGTAATTTAATGTACAGGCGCATCACAATTCCAAACTAGTACGTTCAAAAATCTATAAACCTACCTATTGGTATCACCCAAAAACCAAACAGTTTTTATTTTAAAATTGATGTATTTACCGGATACTGTTTGGAAAAGTTCATAAACACACAATAATTTGTAAATGTTAAAAACAATGTGTGCTAGATGCAGCAATAATTATAATCAAATTACTTGATTTTTAATATTATTTTATGCAAAATTTTAATGTTGTTCCAAATGAGAATAAGATTAATTCGTAACTATTCACTCAGAAAGTGAATTCATAACAACAATAACAATAAAAATCATTAAATTTATTCCATTTTCTTGTCTTTCTGATGGAACTACTTTATTTACGACTTCTGTGAAAGCTTTTCATGAATTTAATCAGCAGAGAAAAATAGGAATCAATTTACATATTTATAAGTCTGCGAATAATTTATTCTAATGAAATGTAGCCTCTTTTAAATATCTTCACTCCCTGAGGGGGGGGGAGGCCTGGGGGGGGAGGAGAGGCTGTCAAAGAAAAGTCAATAAAAGATTTTCATTTTCATATCTCTTTACTCGTTATTTTAATGGAGAAATTTCTTATACCCAGTATAAATATATATAAAAGAAATTTAAATTCTTGCTTTATTTCATTTCTTAATTATGCACGGAGTAACAAAACTCGTAGTACAACCCGAAAACTGTTGAATCTACATCATATTTGGAGTCGAATGTGTAGTATACCTTTTGAATTTTTTTTATTTTTCTTCTCATAAAAGCTTTCATAAGTACCACAGATTAAGTAAAATTGCACAAATTCTTATTAAAATGCGGTTTTTTATTTTGTTTTATTTACGGATAGGTACTATTAATTTGACTTAATAATTATATTTGATAACAATTTGCAAAAATATATAGAAAAAAAATCAACTTCGTACTCGATTTTTTCGAAAAATCTACAAAATCGACTCTAAATATGACGTAGATTCACTAGTTTTCCGCTTGTACATCTACTTTGGTTACACCATGTATATATTTGTTCGAATTATTGTAAACCGAGCACTTAATTTATTTTCTAAAAACATGTCTATTTTATTATGAACCTAACAAAATATTGTTTGCTTCAGATGCATTCGATTTTTTTTTTAACCCATTTAGACCTGAAACTATTTTTGTCACAATTTTTATGAAATTTTTGTTTTTAATAGAATTAAGGACGTTTAGTAAATCACCTAAAAAATACGTAAATTTTTTTTTTGTGTAAGGGTTGCCAGAAATCACCCGACCCGTATGTGGGACAGTAGGCTTTATACATATGCAAAAAGTCCAAGTATGGCAATTTATCTTTTTCTTTCTTTAGTATTATAAAACAATAAACTAATATGATAACATGCTTGTTATTTCAGAACACATTTTTAATTATGATAAAATAACTCAAGTTTTTAGTATCATCATCATCAACATCATTAAATTTTTAGTATGGTAAGGTAAATAATATTTAACGTGCAGACCAACATTGCATTTTGTGCATTTGGCTGGGCATTTTTTTTGGCATTAGCCACATCTTGTTTTGTGGCTTTGTTCCACGATAAAATGGTCTTTGTTGTATTCATATATATCTTGATTCGCCCATTCGTGATGATAGCCTGCTGGGCCGGGTTTGAAATAAATGTTTCTAAATTTCTATATTGCGATCCGTCTTCAAAGCGTCAATTAAACCTATTGAACTTCCATTATGCCTTAAAAGCAACCATGGATTTTGAACTGCCATATATCAAAGCAGTATATAATCAGAGGCATGTACCATTATTTGTCACGGATGCTAATCCCATAGGAAGGTTCTGGTCTGAACGATCCACTCGTCCCATTTTTTGGATCATATTGATGGATCAAATGTGCTTGCGATACGGTGATTGTTTTTTTAAGTTGTTGCGAATATTGTTCTATTTTATGGATATGATTAACTCGCATGAGACTCGCAGTTACTCGTATATGTCCGTTACTCAATTCATTTACCAGTGGTAAGCCCGTAAAAAAAAGGAAAAAAATGACATTTTCTCCCATTCCAGTATCGAAAAAGTTGTCAGTATAGGTAAGAACAATATTGGTACCAAGACTTAAATTAGATTATTCGATATTCAGGATTGTGCTAGGACCCTAGTATGGTTCAAACCACATTATATAGCCATCTAATGTTGTTCCCACTCAAAGTTTGTACTCATAACTTTAGCTCAGCTTCAGTCTAAGGACTATGCTAAGGCATACTTGGTGGCAAATGATTCATTTCCAAATTATCTTCATCTCCTGTTTTCATCTTCTGTCAGATCATCCTTGGCATTATCAGGTGGAAGTAAGAAAATATCACTTTCTGTCATTGTATTGTTCAAATTTTCCTCTTCCAAAAGAGATACAATACCATTCAACGTCAAAAACCCGAAATAACGAAAAATACTGCATATTTATAAAAATCACGAATTTGTATTGTGTATAGTCCTACTGTCCCACATAGGGGTCACTATAATTCAACGAAAAAAAAATGCAACACTAATATTAAAATCATTGATAAATATTGAACTAGAATGCTAAGTGGACGCCTTATTAATGATCTTAATTTTAAAAAAAAATTAAAAAAAAAATGAAAAAAACACTAATATTACCTCCTCGATGACATCATGGAAAAAATAAAAAATTAACACTGATTTAAACTGCGTCTATATTCACTCTCTGACAAATTTCAGAAAACTGATTTCGTTTATATGAATCATTATACCTTCCTTTTGGACATTAAGATAAATTGTAACATTATACTTATTGGGTTCTTCAGCACATTTTTTATAACACACTGTCCCATATGTGGGACGGTAGGTCTAAATGGGTTAAAGGACATGTTGACATTTAGCGTCGGTGCTTAATTTTAAATAGGCAATCAACAGCTAACATTAAATTGGTAATACGGGTAAGATGAGAAGAAGGCTGATCACAGATTTCGTATTAGCTACAGGTAATTAATTATTTTGGATGAAAAAAAAAACAAAAAAATGTATGTTTTTTTCGTGGGGTGTATTAGGTAGTGAAAGTATGACTTATTTAAAGTAAAAAGAGCACGTTTTGAAATCAAATGTACATAATGCGTCAATATAATGTAATGAACTAATTAATTTTTGAGAACATTGTTACGCGCCTGGTTAAAAATTTATTTTAAAAATATTGACGCTTTCATTAATAAAGATTGTTGGTCAAACATCTACGGGGCGCAGATTAGTTTAAGGGTGACGACGCGCGACGCACTGGAACTGGCCGAGGTTGAAGGCTGTGTGTGGAATTTTTTATATGCTCCACATAGGGTCAAATATGTAAAGAACACCTGAAAAAAGAATACAGGCACTCTTATTATTTTCTGTAGTTTATTTTTAAATTTAAACACGAACACGAAACCTGATACAAATGATCCTAAAGTTAAACTTGGCATAAAACAAATTCCGGTCACGTTTATTACAGTGACAGCTGTTTTGCCAAAAGCCTTTCCAGAACCAAGATGATTCGTAGAATGTGTTGTAATACGTTAATGAAGAAAAAAAACGACTTACCAAGGAACTAAATTATATGGGCGGAAACAACCTCGGAGCATCGCAGATGCTGTTGTGTTTTTCATCTTATAGGTTTTATTCTTAAATTATACAGAGTAATCTCACTTTAGATCCCTTAATATCTCCTAGTCTTACAAGTTCTTAATAATTACCGTACTGTAGATTTTCCAGACACATAAGGCACTATACAAGTATCTACCGACGCTTATTCAAAACTTTATTTATGTGCTCAACGAAACTGAACTCGCGTAAACTTGATACACGGTGTCCCAAATCTTCTGTCGTGTTTTAGGGAATTTCAGAAAATTCGAATGCAAAAAAGAAATTAAGTCCCCGACTTAATTTCTCCCCCAAGGACTATATTCGCACATACCGAACAGTTCGAGAAATCGCAAAGCACTTTTAGAAAATGGGTTTGTATTGTTTTATTAAAGTTACCCCCCCCTATTTCAGATTTTCCCACCTCGTGATGTAGTGGATAGCGCGTTCACCTATCATGCATAAGGTCGCGGATTCGATTTCCGACGGGGTCAATATGAAATATTTATTTCAGTGTGTTTTTTACATAAAAATATTTCATGTGTTACCTTGGACTGGCGCTGACTTGTTTTTATTTTTATTTTATTTTTTTAGCCACCTCAACAGGCCAAGAGGCCCAATTACAGAGGGGAACAACGTCACAAACACCCAGGCTTGAGAAAAATCAATTTTGATTTTTTGAGTTCTCACCGGGAATCGAACCCGGAACCTCCGTATCGTGAGTCCAGCGTCTTAGCCATTACGCTACGGAGGCCGCCTAAACAACAACTTGTAACAATCAAGATTTACTGCACTTGGTGTACCAATGTAGTGCCCTATGCACCATCGTGTCCAGATAAGGGAAAGTAGTAGTAGTTTGCAGATTGTTTGGCAAATTTTGTGATCGTGACAGTAGATGAGAATATAGCTAAAATTCGAATCCTTTACATCTCTGAGATTCTGCCATCTTTGTAGACAGTTTATGATAATTTTTTGGATGTATTCAGTTGAGTATGAGGACGTAAAATGAAAAAAGGGAAAAGTGATGACTAGCAGCAGGATCTCTTGAAAGCGTCTAGTTCATTCTCTTGCTACATCAAGAAGCAAACGTGGTAAAAAAATAGAGGTTATTGTTTGACAAACCAATTAACATTGTGGGCCACCACTTTGGTTACCAGATTTAGTTACCTCTGTGGTGATGGCTTTATGTGGGTGCACAGAGAAAATACTTACAGTTTTAAGTGAGTTTCAGAAGAGTACTTACAGTTTCAAGTGCACATTTATTACACAGAATTTAACGAGAAGAAAATACAATGAAAACATAACTAAACTTAACTAATGAAGCTACGATTGAAATGAATGATGGAAATGAAAATGAATTTAGTTTGCCCCACAATTTGGCGGCAAGAAATCTGTGCAAAAGCGACGTGTCGTCACGATGAAGGTCAAAATGTCTCTCCTTTATTGTCCGATAGTGTTCAGCAGAGTTCGGTTCGTTCGTTCGATCCGCGTCGCCCGCGTGACGTCATTTCTTCCGCCACAACATAAATTGGTTCATGTCGTAGCCTCCTGACTCCGGATTCCAGATTTGAAATCTCATACAATCACACTGATAAAAATCGTTTGCTTTTTTCTGGCACACATATTTTACACAGATGAAAGTAGTCACAAAATTAGTTTTAATTATTTGCATTCATCATTAATTTTATAAGTAAATATATATGTATAATAATTTTATCATTCATATCCGCTTTCTCGTGTGAAACATTTATTCTTCACTTATTTGTAAATTCCTCTAATTGGGTTCTTTCCGATTTCCTATTTTTTATTTCAAAAAATTAATTAAAAAATAACAATATCAAGGGAATTTTTATTTTATTTTTACGATGTCATATGAATTTTCTAGCGTGGTTTGAAATAGCGCTTTTTCAAATCGCTCGCAAAATCCTCCATTTGCGCGCATGGGGTGTGACGTCACATCAATATCGGAGCTGACTCTGTAATGAATTTCCCGCCTTTCATAATGAACGGGTATGACGTCATTAGCCAATAACGGGCGTTAAAAGTCACTCGTAATTTCGTGTTTTTAAATCATAAATTTATAAATGAAAACAACATTTTTGATCATTGTGTTTTATATCGTTGGAATTGTAAAAATATACTTTAAATATTTATTAAGTTTTCAAGGATATTCATGCTATCAGGAACAACCCAATTGCCTACACGCTTGGCTGCCAGTACCTGTTCGTCTTCCCAAGGCAGGGATTAAATTTTACAAAATAAATAGGTAACTATTGATTTTAAAAGCTCACCTCTTCTGTCTCACCTTATGCTGTGTACAGAAGCATCCGAGTAATGGGCTCAGAGTAGTCGTTTGTACTAAAATCACGAATTGTGTAATATGTTAATGTCTAATTTATCTCCTCAAGCAGCGGTGGATTTATCATCCTACTCCTCTTAACTTATCTTCCCCCTTTGTACATTTTGTAGGTAGCTAAAAAGAAGACAAATTAATATACAGCATTTGGATAAAGCCTCTGTAAGGATGTAAAAACATGTTTATGATGCGGTTTTTTTGCTGCACTGGATAGGTAATAATATATTTTTTTATTTGGATGTAAAAGTAACAAATAGAAAAAATAAGTATTTAAATTGTGTTATTTTATTATTAATTTATTTTAATATTTATTTAATACATTATCAAATCAAATTTACAAAGCTTAATATGTCAATAATTATACAATATAACCACAACGCTATACCTCACCAATAAAAAAGACAAGCTCTTGTGCTTGGTGAGGCAGATTACGCTAAAATATACATAATATAAGTAGTAATCATAGTAAGGTAAATATAAGTAGTATAATAAGGTAAAATATAAGTAGTGTAAATATAAGTACTAACCATAGTAAGGTAAATTAAAAAATAAGTCTAGGTACTAGATATGCAAAATAAACAGTTAAGTAAGCAAAAATAGTGATTACAGTTGTTTGAAATAAATGTTTTTTTTTTGTTTAAATTTAAGACATTAATAATTTTTAGTTTATTGAACAATTCATTGAAATACATGATTCCCTTATATTATTGAAACTGTTTTCGAAATGTTTTGTATGAAATTTTGGAATTTTAATGTTATTTTGGTATCTCATTGATAGATTAGATTTAAAGTGTTTTAATTGTTTTTTTTATATATATTATTTTTTTTTTGTATCTTTGTAGATACAAAATGTTTTTTTTATACACTAGGTTCTACCCATGACGAGCTTGCACCATCATCATAATAATTATCTGCATCCTATGACGAGGATATGGATTTTACAAACTACCTCCGAAGCAAAGCGTTCGGCTGTCAGATTCCGTGCGTCTCTCTTCCCAAAACGAGCACACGACCCGTAGTTCTGATATTCCCAAATAACCATCAGCAGTTATCTCTACTACATTCCTTGTGCTATGTATTCATATCTACGAGTATTCCTTTTAGTAGCACTGTTATTACTTCACAAACACCCAGGCTTGAGAAAAATAACTTTTAATCTTGTAATTAATATGTAAAGACTTTGTAAAAAATAGCTTGTAAACAGCGTGGAAGCTTAAAACAGCAGCTGTATGTCTGGGAAGCATGTTCACTAGTGATGAAAAATATGGATAAGGACATTGAAAGGAGGGTTAGTGCCGGTAACAGAATTAATGGTGCCTTAAAGTCGGTAGTATCTCATAAGTGTTTATCAAAATAGACAAAATTGGCAGTGCATAATGGAGTTCTGGTACCAACCTTTATGTATGGAAGCGAAGTATGGAGTTGGAAAAATAAGGATGAAAGTAGATTGAATGCAGTTGAAATGCGATCTCTCAGGCGAATGTGTGGTAAAACTATGTATGATAGGTGCACTAATGTTGAAATTAGAGCAGAATGCAAGGCTGAGATAAGCATTATCGACAAAATTAAGAAAGGTCTTTTACGTTGGTTCGATCATGTAGAGCGAATGGATGATGAAAGAACGGCTAAAAAAATATATGATGCGACTGTACCTGGATGTAGAAGTCGAGGAAGGCCGAGAAAGACATGGCATGATTAAGTAAAACAAGTGCTTGAAAGTGGGCATGTAAGAAGCCGAAATAATCGACGTGCGTGCATGAGAAGATGTATGAATGTGGAGGAAGCAAGAGAAGTATGCCAAGACAGAGTGGTGTGGCGTTCTAATCTCTCTGCCTACTTTCTTTCGAAATGGCGTGATGGTTAGTTAGTTAATCAGTTAGTTAAAAATACCGTTTTTTGTAATTAAGGTTGATGTTTTTCACAGTAAAATAATTAAACAATAAATACCGTCGTCAATTAAATTAACGAATGCTGGTCTTAAAGTGTATCAATGTGATTAGTATGCAATAAAAAATGAAATCATATCAGAATACGAACATTAGTTTTATAGAGTCGTAAAAATTTCACACCTTCTGATTTTGTTTTGTGATTGTACGGATAACTTTTACGTCTGAGTCGTTTTTATTCACCGAAATTAATTAATAAAAATGACCTATACAAAATACTTAGTGCTATCATATCATGACGCGGAAATAACAATATATATCTTCAATGAAAGTGATTCCAATTAAAATATTTAATAAGGTCATTTAATTTTTTATTAACGAGTGTTAATAAATGTAAGTGGTATCTGGAAAATAGATAAAGGCAATAAATACTTAAAATACACGAGTGTTTTCGTTGCCTTTTGTTTCAAGAATTTATGTTCAATTTTTTCAATTCAAGAATTTATGTTTGGAGCTTACAGTAAATGTTTTTGTAACAAATGAAGAGAAATATAGAAATATTAGAAAATAAAATGTGCATTGTGCACAAAAATAATCATTCGCTCGAACCTGGAACCTTCTGTTTGGTGGTCCGGTCGGGTGGTCTCTTTACTGAGCAAACCGATTGATTACGTTTTAGCGAGAAATTAACTAATCTTATTATGAATATTGTAACGATTACTTCTCCAACAAAAAAATCCATCGTTCTGTCTTTAAAACTGATAGCGTATTAGTGATGTTCTTAAAGGAACCGAAGAAAAAAGTGTTTGATCGAAGAGGTTTTAAATTGATATTTTAACAAAATTCATTTTCCAAATTATTAATATATACTTTGAAAACTTTCCTCGAAGTACAAAGGAAAGGGCGGCAATGCAACTCCTAAACACTGCTTTATTTAATTTACACTCCATTGTATTCTGCATCGTTCATATCAAGTAAGGAATGTGACCGCTCCTCCGCACCAACAACCTCTGAAAACATCCCCAACTCATCAAAACATCAAAAGTACAAAAGGATACAAACTGCCATCAAGCAAAAAAGACCCTACCAAACCTAAGAAAAAGCTACTCGTAATTCTGATAATTTTATCCTTTTTGTGTACGTTAGTTCTTGCTCGCATTTTTTTCGTTCTTGAATCCAGTTTCTTCTGAGTGCATCAAAACATAAAGAGCATACAAGGAACTAATGAACAAAAAGGTTCAACCAGACCGCACGTTTCTGTATTCTTTCAATACTGATTCTTGTATTTTTTTATGAACGTTGGTCCCTGCTCGCCTTTTTTGCCTGTTCAATTCAGTTTCTTGTAGGTGCACCATCAACGTCTATTGTACCAACGTGACTGCGTTTGTCTCTTTTTCTCCCATTTCCAAATCTTACTTCCGTTTCTTTACCTTTTCTCTCATCTTTTCGGCTCTCTTTCATTCTCCCTCGCACTTTAGCGTGTGCCGTATGTTTGTCCCTGTTTCTCGGTGTCCGTTGCATTGCACATAGCAACGTCGCCGTTTCTTCCCACGGCCAGTGAGATGTATGAAGAGGTGAGTCAATATTGATAGTGAGAGTTCGTACAGTCAACGAAATTAGTTGATCAACAAAACGTGAACGATAGCCATTGCTGTTAATTGCTACTAATGAACTACGCCTTACTGTACTTAATTACTTCATTTACAGAACATTTTAAATCTAGACAGTAATTAAGTTTGTATTGCACTCTGCATTTTGAATCAATGTTTTTGATTATGTACCTGAGACCAGCGTTAGAAATTTCGGTGTTCTACGATGTGAATGATAAAAATAATAATTTGATGATTACTAAAGCGCCATTTTTATGAAAAAATCCCTTCAAGGGCGCTGTACGCATACTTACCAATTTTTTTAGTTGTGTGAATTCACTGAAAAATAACAAGACTAAGTCCCTCATTTTTGGCATTAAAAAAAATGTCTTTATATAAAAAACTTTTATGTAAAATGATGGCTTTATGCATAGAGACAATATTAATTGTTATGTAGTTTCGTATTTATTAATTAAATAGTACAATTAGTTTTATTTATTGATCATTTAGGCCCATTTTATGCACACTTTAATGTGTTAAATTTTACCTACTTTCAATGCAAACAATGTCCATGTAAAATTCCACACTTTTTAACCTCTTTCCGATTTTTTAAATTATTAGTGTACCTAATTATCTCCACTAATTAGGTGGATGAAGGTGGCTGAATGCAATACATTTTTCTAGTTTTGTGGTACCGCTAGAACTCAGTTTTCACTTTGCACATCATCCCTCAAGTATTCGTGAGTATGTTATTCAGTATAAGAGGCGCGATGTATCGTGTATATGTGTTGTACTGTACCTGTACAAGTAGTGGTGAAAATAATCGTGTAATTCATCTCATAATACCATTCATACAGCCGCGGCCGGAACATTCACACCTCACACCATCTCACTACGTCTCTATACATGCACAATAAACCCCGTTAAACAAGAACAGACGAAATCTTAAGTATTAAAAATCCGGTATTGGTGCATAAATTTAATATTCATATTAAGTAGTTTAGCTTATAATAGTTGAATACAATTAATTTTAAGGATAGATATATTATGTATTTAGCTTTTGTTATGTTTATTGTCAAATTAAATTTTTTTATACCTACCGGTATTTAATATTTTTATGGAATAAGTAAAAAAGTTGCCTTCAAAACTGTATTATGAATTCTATCCATAGAAAAAAAGTATTTCGGAGTAATAAAAAAAACTTGATCAATTTTTTTTTCTAATAGAGCTATGTACCTACTGTTTTTGGGTTTATAATATTCCATCACACTCCTTTTTTTAAAACAGTTAATTATGATTTAAAATGCGATTCTCTATCATTTTAAGTTAAACGGGGTTTACTCGCCGAACAAAAACCGGTCCCGCATCTCCTTGGGATGTTGGGAACAAAAAAGTTTACGAAATTTAAGAGTAGAGTCTCTCCTTTCGTTCAAAAATATTGCAAAGTTTTTTTTAGTTTTTGCTTACCATAACAAAACGCATAAGTATTGATCAGCGGTTCTGATTTTTGGAGATATCACAATAATTAATTGTGATTTTACTACTAAGAGTTAAAGACATAGAAACGTGATGTTTTTTTAGTTTATGTGTACAAATTTATTAAATATGGTAGGTATATTTATTTTTTTACATTTCCATATGGTTTATGCTGTACCTAGATGGCTTTCATTATACATATGTATTGATAATACCCATATCCGTAATAAAAACGTATTTCGCTTTTATGGTATCGAATAAAACAAACGATATTACTACTACACACATGTAAATAAATGTTTCATGTTGACCCACTACGGGAACCAAACCCGCGACCTCATGCACGGTAGCCAAATGCGCTGCCACGAGGCAGAAAAAAACAATAACAGTAAATATTATATGTAGTAGTTTTAGTAAAATAACTTTATCTGACGTAGATTAGGAATTTAATTGATCACTAATCATTATTAATTGCTTATTACCAATATATTATGTTATATATTATCTGGCTGTTGAATTATAAGGGTCAACAGGTTTATTTTGAAGATAATTAAACTGCGTATTTAATTTTAAATGGCTACTGCGATTTTCGCTGTCGGCTGAAGATTTGCGTTATTTTACGTATGTCTATAAAATGTTTGACCTATTCTCATACGATTAAACGATTTTGCCCATCTTTTAAATAAAACTATTAGCGGAGGCATGCTGACCTATGGTTTTTTATGGGCCTATTAATTACTGCAGAGCACAATTTAATGGGATTTTATCAAATATTAATGAGATTCGATAAAACTAAGTTGAAGAAATTAATAGTCTATTTCAATAAAAAAAACTTTGTTTTTAACTACTTTTTATTAATTTACTCCCGACCGTTTTCCAGGCAACACGTGTCTCTTTATCAAGGGTACAAGAATGATCATTCTTGGTCGGGAGTTAAATTAATAAAAAGTAGTTAAAAACAAAGTTTTTTAAAATTAAAATAGTTTATAATGAATAACTACCAAGTGAGTGCTTCTAACATAAATTTCAAATTAATAGTCCTTCGAATATGAGGACTTTTAATAATATTGATTTCTATAAAATTTTTATCGTCATTCAAATAATACATGTCTTTAGTAGATGAGTTATTAAGAATATTAAAGATTACATGATTAAAAAATCTTTGTTGTCGGTGCATTATATAAATAGTGAAGTTTTTTAAATAAAAAATACTTTTTACTAATAAAAATGTTTATCTGCAAGGGTACGCCTTGAGGGCGGATTTGGAAATGGATTATTGTACGTGGCGGGTATTTACAAGACATAGCATTATCGACAAAATTAAGAAAGGGCTTGTACGATAGTTCTGACATGTGGAGTGAATTAATGATGAAAGCCGAACCGTTAAAAAAGTTGCCTGGGTGTCGATGTCGAGGAAAGCCGATAAAGACATGGCATTTCAAGTACGTCAAGTATCTACTTGAAAGTGGACATTTGTGAATACTCGTAATAATCAGCGTGTGCTCATTAGACAAATTATGAAAGTGGAATAAGCAACGTAGTGAGCCAGGACAGAGTGATATGGTGTTCTATCCTCTATGCGTGATGTTTAGTTAGTTAAACAAAGTAATAGTTATGTATGTATACCTATCTATTTACTGAAAATTTCTTATTTTGCGTTTCAGTGAAGATTCCAACACTTTGGACAAAAGTAATAATGGTTAAGAACTAATATTGTGTTCTAGACGCTACTCACATCATAAATCTCATTGAATTTTCATCATTTCATATGGTATGAAAATTGGTTTTCTAACAATGCAGTGATAAATAATAACTTTGAGAAATACCGATGAACGATCACCGAGAAATATAAGGTTTATTTTACGATTGTGTTGAATAACAGAAAGAATTAAACATTTTACACCGTTATTTTTGCGATGATTAGAAAATAATAATACAAACATAAATCTTTACGTTATCACCACTACAAAATATAGAATTATATTCATCTAATATTCTGCACTCTGTTTTATACATAGGTAGAAAATTGATAAGCATATATTGTAAATCACTAAAACCTAAAAAAGGTTTACTTGAATGGGCAATACATAATAATATATTATTTTCAATTCTTAAATTATCGGTCCAGACAGAGGTGTTCGCTAATTATATTATTAACAGCAAAACGTATGGTTGTTACATTTGGGCTATTTTTTCCAGTTGCTGAAGTGGGAGACGATATAAGCCCCTGCGTGAACATGCGCACTCTGGTGATAGCCAACCACCCAGAGCACGGCGGACGTCCCGCTGCTGATGACGGCGTTCAACGCCCGCCCGGGGGTCCTGCCGCGCCTCATGTGGATCATGGACCGCCTCTTCCGCTACACCAACTTCGTTCATTACATCCAATATTCTTATCTCCTGCGTGGACATGCGCACCCTGGTGATAGCCAACCACCAGAGCACGGCGGACGTCCCGCTGCTGATGACGGCGTTCAACGCCCGCCCGGGGTCCTGCCGCGCCTCATGTGGATCATGGACCGCCTCTTCCGCTACACCAACTTCGGCATCGTCAGCGTCATCCACGGGGACTTCTTCATCGTGTCGGTGAGTTCATTACATCCAATATTCTTATCTCCTGCGTGGACATGCGCACCCTGGTGATAGCCAACCACCAGAGCACGGCGGACGTCCCGCTGCTGATGACGGCGTTTCAACGCCCGCCCGGGGGGTCCTGCCGCGCCTCATGTGGATCATGGACCGCCTCTTCCGCTACACCAACTTCGGCATCGTCAGCGTCATCCACGGGGACTTCTTCATCGTGTCGGTGAGTTCATTACATCCAATATTCTTATCTCCTGCGTGGACATGCGCACCCTGGTGATAGCCAACCACCAGAGCACGGCGGACGTCCCGCTGCTGATGACGGCGTTCAACGCCCGCCCGGGGGTCCTGCCGCGCCTCATGTGGATCATGGACCGCCTCTTCCGCTACACCAACTTCGGCATCGTCAGCGTCATCCACGGGGACTTCTTCATCGTGTCGGTGAGTTCATTACATCCAATATTCTTATCTCCTGCGTGGACATGCTCACCCTGGTGATAGCCAACCAACAGAGCACGGCGGACGTCCCGCTGCTGATGACGGCGTTCAACGCCCGCCCGGGGGTCCTGCCGCGCCTCATGTGGATCATGGACCGCCTCTTCCGCTACACCAACTTCGGCATCGTCAGCGTCATCCACGGGGACTTCTTCATCGTGTCGGTGAGTTCATTACATCCAATATTCTTATCTCCTGCGTGGACATGCGCACCCTGGTGATAGCCAACCACCAGAGCACGGCGGACGTCCCGCTGCTGATGACGGCGTTCAACGCCCGCCCGGGGGGTCCTGCCGCGCCTCATGTGGATCATGGACCGCCTCTTCCGCTACACCAACTTCGGCATCGTCAGCGTCATCCACGGGGACTTCTTCATCGTGTCGGTGAGTTCATTACATCCAATATTCTTATCTCCTGCGTGGACATGCGCACTCTGGTGATAGCCAACCACCAGAGCACGGCGGACGTCCCGCTGCTGATGACGGCGTTCAACGCCCGCCCGGGGATCCTGCCGCGCCTCATGTGGATCATGGACCGCCTCTTCCGCTACACCAACTTCGGCATCGTCAGCGTCATCCACGGGGACTTCTTCATCGTGTCGGTGAGTTCATTACATCCAATATTCTTATCTCCTGCGTGGACATGCGCACCCTGGTGATAGCCAACCACCAGAGCACGGCGGACGTCCCGCTGCTGATGACGGCGTTCAACGCCCGCCCGGGGTCCCTGCCGCGCCTCATGTGGATCATGACCGCCTCTTCCGCTACACCAACTTCGGCATCGTCAGCGTCATCCACGGGGACTTTCTTCATCGTGTCGTCGTGAGTTCATTACATCCAAATATTCTTATCTCCTGCGTGGACATGCGCACCCTTGGTGATAGCCAACCACCAGAGCACGGCGGACGTCCCGCTGCCTGATGACGGCGTTCAACGCCCGCCCGGGGGTCCTGCCGCGCCTCATGTGGATCATGGACCGCCTCTTCCGCCACACCAACTTCGGCATCGTCAGCGTCATCCACGGGGACTTCTTCATCGTGTCGGTGAGTTCATTACATCCAATATTCTTATCTCCGCGTGGACATGCGCACGCCTGGTGATAGCCAACCACCAGAGCACGGCGGACGTCCCGCTGCTGATGACGGCGTTCAACGCCCGCCCGGGGGTCCTGCCGCGCCTCATGTGGATCATGGACCGCCTCTTCCGCTACACCAACTTCGGCATCGTCAGCGTCATCCACGGGGACTTCTTCATCGTGTCGGTGAGTTCATTACATCCAATATTCTTATCTCCTGCGTGGACATGCGCACCCTGGTGATAGCCAAACCACCAGAGCACGGCGGACGTCCCGCTGCTGATGACGGCGTTCAACGCCCGCCCGGGGGTCCCTGCCGCGCCTCATGTGGATCATGGACCGCCTCTTCCGCTACACAAACTTCGGCATCGTCAGCGTCATCCACGGGGACTTCTTCATCGTGTCGGTGAGTTCATTACATCCAATATTCTTATCTCCTGCGTGGACATGCGCACCCTGGTGATAGCCAACCACCAGAACACGGCAGATGTCTCACTGCTGATCCTGCTGCGCCTCGTGTGGATCCTGGATCATGGACCGCTATTTCCGCTACAAGCTACATGCCTTTTGTCCCCTTCTCTCTTTTTCCCTAAACCCTCCTCAATTGATCCCTTCTCTTCCATGTCTCTCCATTGAGACCCATGACCGCGGACGCTCGGGTGGATATCTGGGGTGGAGGGCCTGGCGAGGCAGAATGCCGGTTATCACACTGACAATTTTAAAATCGCGGTTTAGCTTGTTGAAAAAATCGGTAAAGTTGTGCTGGACTGAAAAAATACTCAATAGTATTTCAAACAGTCTAGGGAAAAAGTAGGGCTTTCGTGTCCGTTAGTGTCATCCACGGGTCTTCTTCATTGTGTCAGTTAGTTGATTACATACAAGAATGAAAAAAACGCCTAGAATATGAATAATGGTATCTTACATTATGTATATATAGTATATACTTTATCACGCGGCATGAAGTTTTGTAAATATTTACGGTTAAAGAGAAATGCAAAAATTGAGTAAGTACACTATGGTTTAAGACGATCCAATTGTTAATATGTATCGAATATTCATGTGTATATACACTACCGACACCCATAACCTTTGTACAAATACTATATACCTAAACAATTAATACACAATGTTCTAAGGCTGCAAATATAAATATGTACGTTACCTGTTACCAAGAATATATTTAAGTTCTACCAAAACTAACTATTTATAGTTTCCCGGGCTAAATTAACCCAACTACCTTCTCCCATTAATAACTTACAACCAGACCGAGAGTGTTTGTAACTCAATTATTTATAACAATTTATAGGACTCAATATAATTGTTACGTAATAAAGGTATCAGCCAACACACTGTAAACTGACTTAACAATACTAATTTGTTAGGGTTTGTAGCGCCAAATAATAAGTATTTTTTTTATTTTATTTATTTAGTACATTGCAGTTTTTAAGAAGTCATATTGTTATGTTTAATGCATTCCTCACCGGGGGAACCCGTGCTGAGAAAAGCATTTTACAAGTTGATGTTTTTTTTTTTTTGTAAATATTCTTTGTTACTATAACAAAAATTATTCGTTTGAAACAGTGTGGTTTAATTTTGTTAAGAAAAGAACCTGCGTACCAACTCAATATAAAAAAAATATCGTATATTATACACTATTTTTTCATGAGTATGTTTTTTTAGCACAAACATAATAGGAATAGAATTATTCTCTTTTCTAACCTTTTTTTATATTTATTTAGTTATTTTCAGTTGTATCTATTCCTTGTTAAAATTCAACGAGTGTACATAGTTTGGAAGGGCATGTAAAAATAAATTATGAAGAAAAATAACATTTGTAAAAAAAATTAAAACCCCTAAAATAATACTCAATTTCCTGAATTTTATCTTTTGATATGTTTTACACTCAATTTTATACACACGAAAAATCATCTATCAGCAAACCCAACAAATAAAAAGTTAAATACTCAGACACTAAAAAATTTACAAATAAATTAAATAAAGCAAAGCAAATGCATTAAGAAAAATATAACTGCCACTCGTTTAGCACAAAGTGTCAAGATAAATTATGTATTTCTTGACAAACATTAACAATGCAGGAATCAAGATAAAAGCGTAATAATACACTCCATTCTTTACCTTCATAATATTCTCGGCGCTTTATCACGACATCAATCTGAACGATATAAAATAAAGAGTCCCAAGTTTAGGAATGACATGTCATTTAGTGTGCCAGCTGTAGAAGGTACACAGTTACATGTGAAACACAAGCTCTGTGTCACAAGTCACTGGTGATTCTTGGAGTTCCACTAAGCCGAGTTTACACAATCCGAACGATATAAAATAAAGAGTCCCAAGTTTAGGAATGACATGTCATTTAGTGTGCCAGCTGTAGAAGGTACACAGTTACATGTGAAACACAAGCTCTGTGTCACAAGTCACTGGTGATTCTTGGAGTTCCACTAAGCCGAGTTTACACAATCCGAACGATATAAAATAAAGAGTCCCAAGTTTAGGAATGACATGTCATTTAGTGTGCCAGCTGTAGAAGGTACACAGTTACATGTGAAACAAAAGCTCTGTGTCACAAGTCACTGGTGATTCTTGGAGTTCCACTAAGCCGAGTTTACACAATCCGAACGATATAAAATATGAAACTAGCGTCCCATGTCATTTAGTGTCTTACAAAAATGCTGTCTAAGGTATAAATACAATTACATGTCACAAAAACAAGAGATTGATTCTTTAGGAGGCTTAAATATTTATAATGCCGACTTAGTTTTTTTCATTATTTTCAATAACATAAACACAGATATAATATCACAATTTGTCTTAGTACTAGGATTATTACTGGCGCAAAGGCGAGGCTTTGCAAAACTGTTTCTTACCACATTCATTTAAGATTTCCACACTGCTGCTTGAAAAATCCGAACGAGACAAAGTTAAAGCGTAACTTTTCAGTGAGATTTTACTACCTATATAGTGTAAACTCCGCCTCAGTTTCTATGGACTTCTGTCGCTGTTTGTGTTAGTCCCTAGGCATTTGGAACCCGGGGCGGAGTTCAGACGAAGTTTTTCTTCTTCGAGGACCTGTCAATTCCTTATGAATTGGTCTTATTAAAGTTGCCAGACTCGGTCCTATTATTCAGCATTATTCTTCACAAGTTTGCTCCAAGTTTCTAACTAGCTTACCAAATATTATACGCCGGCACTTGAATCAATAACTTAATTAAATATTTATAGGGTTGAATGAATACGCAGAAAAGGTTTTTGGCTGTAATACCTATTCACGATTTCAAAATTTACTTCTTAGCATCTAAAATAAATACATTCAAATGTATCTGTATATTTTTATACGTACAATATTGTAATCATGCATAGTAGTTCTATAATATAATAAAATAAAATATAAGTAAGGGAATTAGAGAAAAATTAATGAACTTAAGTATTTAGTTGAGCGCCCTTGAGGTATATTCGTACGAAATCGGTGCTATATAAATTATCCAAAATAAGAATAATGATAAAATAAATTAGTTTATTTATTACGATCAATCGAAATCTTATGTTTTCAATGTTTTCATTCGTAATTTTAGAAACAAAATTGTTGAAAAATTCCCGTTCATGAAAACGTAACACTATTTGTCGTGGCCCCCGTGACGTCATAATTCGGTCTCGCTTCTATGTTTCATATTTTTAATTTCACAGTAAACGTCAAAGGCTATATGAATAGTTACGTGAATGGGGCGTGGACTAGCGTTTTTGCGGTAATTTAAAATTGAAAACTTGAAAATAATTTTTTAATCCTACTTAAAATTACGAAAAAAAAATTTTTTTACAGGAAAGGTATTTTTAAAAATCCAATAAATTGTAAAATAAAAAAAAAAAAATTTTATTTATTGCCCTAGTCTCCTCAATCTTACAGAAAATAAATGGTATTTTTTTACGGTTATTGAGAGTATTGCATTAAATAAAAGATGTACTTACGTATGCAGGTTATTTTAACAAAGTAAACGTAAACTATGTAAACATAAAAAAACAGGAATTGATCACGAGATTTTTGGAGTGTGTCCCGGCCAGCGGCAGCGGGGGAGCCCAAGAGGAAGTGAATCTAGCTAGGCCCCTACCGGTCCAACGCTAAGTTCCTAGTTTCCGGCTATCTAGTTTACAGATAATATCATAGTCCAACGCTAGGAGCTTAGGTTAAACAATCTTTAATTGTAAAGCGCCCTTGAGGTGATTTTTCACAAAAATGGCGCTATATAAGTTATCTGATTATTATTATTATTAAATACTAATGCGGTACCCTATGCTCTTTTGATTTTGAGTAGTAGTAGTAGTAATGCGGTGTTTGTAATACATGCTTAAACATTGTATAAATAATATGCAAGATTTATTTATTGAAAATACAGTTCAGTGGCGTCTGCCATCAAGTATGCAAATACGTTGGCTGATTGCTATTAAGGCCCGCCTCGCACGTACCAGTGACAACTTGTCAAAACTTGACAATCAGCCCGGAGGGGTGGCTTCAAGGAAGCACGCTGAATTGACACATTTTGGCGAACGGGCATTAAATATGTAGGGCCGTTTAATGTTTCAGTCGGTAAGAGATGCGCCAGCGTGAAACTTTGTGCCGTTCTGAATATTTTCGTGTAAGTGTCAAGTGTGGGTTTGTTAATGATAGATGATGTATTGTATGGTGAGAACTTCTTGTATTAGAGCTTCCGTGTATTTGATGGCACAAAGGCCTTTGAACTGAATCCAATAGGAAAACCCTTTTTCGATAGTAGCATTATAATAAATGCAATTTTCTCTGAGCTAATCCAATTTCATTTAAGTATTTTTATTTATTGATCTAAAAAAATATTTAAACAATTTGTGAATTGTTTTTATTTAATGATTGCACGTAAAAATATATAAAGCTACATGGTGTAACAAAACTCGTAGTATAATCCGAAAACTGGTGAATCTACATCATATTTCTAGTCGAATGTGTAATATTACTTTTGAATCCTAGCTTGAAAATATATTTTTTTCTTTTCGTAATAGCTTTCATAAGTACGGCAGATTAAGCAAAATTCCACAAATTCTTACGAATATGCGGTTTTTTTAAATTTTGTTTTCTCTATGGATAGTATTACTTTGACTAAATAAATTATATTTGATAACAATTCGCAAAGAAATTATCGATAAAAAAATCATCTTCTTTCTCAATTTTCTCGAAAACTATGGGTCAAATAAAAAAAAAAATTCAAAATCGATTCCAAAATATGAAGAAGATTTCTTGTACATCGAGTTTTGTTACACCATTCAAAGGCACTTATTTATACTATTTTATTGTTGTAATTCAAACTGTTTTTCTTGAAATGTAAAATAACTATCTTACAAAAAACCTTATACAAGAATTTGGGAATAAATTTATTAGTTCACGGTATAGTTTTCCCCTAAAGAACATTTCTTCAGATCAAATTGGATTGGTTTTGGCATTTAGTGTGCTCGTGTTATAGCTAGAACATTGTTCTATTGCACAGTTCCTAAACCCCTGTTCACACGTTCCCGGTAATGAGTCCGGACGGCCGGCGGGAATCGCGTGCGGCCGCAGTGGAAATGGCACGTAAAGGTGATTTTTACCGCCCCCCTTACTCTAGGGGGCTGTCAGCCGCGTATCATTAACCGCTCTAATCCTGATAGGATCGTGTCGGTCCGCGGATCGATCGGATCGGATAATATCTCTATTTCTTACCTGCAAGGGGAAATATTATATCGCACCCATATGATAATAGTAACACACAAATATATTATTATTTAAAGATGACATGTTCAAAAATGTTCAATGTTTCAAAAAACTTAAATATCAACTGAATTGATAATAATGGTTTCTGAAAATTGTTTAGTTTTATGATTTTTTTTTTGAAATGTCAACTTATGTTTCCTAGATGAACGGTACTTATGATTAGAATTTTAGAATTTCTGTTTTCTTCACATAACAACTAACGATTTGAAAGAACATTTTATTTTTAAGGCTCCACTTCAAAATGATATTCAAGATTTGTCGACAGTCAGGTGGCTTAAAAAAACGATCACATATGCCTACTTCAAACTATTTTTTAGGGAAATAACGTTTTCGTCGAAAAAAATATGGGTTTTATGAAAAAAAAATTAATCGTCGACAAAAATAATTTTTTGCTTTTTTTTTTTTTCAATTATCAGGATTTTATGGTGACAAAAAAAAAATATTTTTAAAAGTAACGACAATAAGGTCTTGTACCCTCATAAAAACCCCCATTTTTGCTTTTTTTGGTGCTTTTTAAGTGCTTTTGAAAAAACCGATATAATTGAAAAAATGTCGTTTTTGAGTAGGTAAAGCGTGCAAAAAAAAAAAAAACCTAAACTTACTAACCATCACGCCATTTCCCCGAAGGGGTAGGCAGAGAGGATAGAACTCCACACCATTCTGTCCTGGCATACTTCTCTTGCTTCCTCCACATTCATACATCTTCTCATGCACGCACGTCGATTATTCCGACTTCTTACATGCAAAAAAAACAGAAGCACAAATATATTTTATCATCATATTGGTAGCAAAATGTGGTTGCTTAACCTCGGCTTCGATTCCCAGCAAGACGAAACTTTCGAAAAATAATTATTTCAATTTGTGCTAGTATTATTCTAGTGGTGCGATATATGCCACGTGACCATGTGGTTAAGTGTTTCTACTGCTTTCTGTTTCTATTTTTCTTGTCTGATTGTTTTACTGACGTATTTTGGGGTTTCTTTGTGTCGGGGTATAAGGTTGAGGGGTTTAAACTTGCAACACGTAACCCAAAATAAACGTTCAATACCTGTACTAACTAACACCATGCCATTTTGTCACGAAGAGAGCATAGAACGCCACTCCACTCTGTCCTGACACAATTCCCTAGCTTACTTCACATTCACACATATTCTCATATAAAAATTAAATCCTCGTTTTGTGTGCGCTACCCACGTGGTTCTATGTTATAAGGATAGGGCAAAACACGAGATTTTTCCAGCTTTGATACGCCTAAACGAACTACTATTTTTCGTTTGAATTTTTTTACTGTCAGTATTCGATACAAGTTGGGAATAAGTTTATTATTTTTCTATAAAATCCCCGTATTTTTATGATAAGCACTTATATTATTTGCTCAACATTTCATTGTAAAAATATTGTTTTAAAAAACCAGCATTCTATATATTTTCGAATACATTAGAGGATCTTGATATTTCATATCCATATCCTCATTGCTTATAGGTTCAATAGACCATTTTATACATTTCAGGTTATCCGTTCGTATTCGTGCGTATAAAAAGTTCATCAAATTTGAACAATAAATTAATACATTACAGATAAAAACAAAATTGATATCCCATATAATATACATGTCGTCACCAAACTCGTAGTACAACCCGAAAATTTGTGAATCTACATCATATTTGTATTCGAATGTGTAATATGACTTTTGAATCTAGATTGAAAAAAAAAAAATCATAAAAGCACTAATTCTTATTAAAATGCTATTTTTTATTTTGTTTTCTTTATAAATAAAAAATATTTGATAACAAATGGCAGCAATTTATTTAAAAAAATCAACTTCTAAATAAATTTTATCGCAAACTATAGGTCAAAATCATTTTTTTTTTAAATTATAATTTCAAATCGACTCCAAATATGATGTAGATTCATTGTTTTCCCCGCTGTTGCATCGAGTTTTCTTACACAGTGTAAACATCAAATAACATAAAATCCCACAGGTTCCTGTAAGATTTTCCAGATAGTTAATAAATACGTAAATAATGTTTTTTAAATAAAATATAGGTATATATAATATGTGTTGTGTAAATAAATACCACCGTACAAAAATTTTATATATATTGTGTTTTTTTTTATTTGAATATACCTTCATTGGAGATACTCCATACACATTTTTTCCAAGAATAAAAAATTTATCATCACGTTTTTGGATTTCTATGCTTGAAATTCTTTGTAATTTGTTTTCTGTGTGGAATTGTACTGTAGACGCTATCGTCTTTTATCCCATCACCTAGAATAAGCACCCCTTTAACATCCTCAGAAATGGTATTAAATATAATAATAATACTATAATTATACTGGGTTTTTTTATTTATTCTTTTACGATTTTTGTTGAATTAATTCATTTTTATTCACATAAAGATATTGTACGTTTCTTTTTATTAACAAGCCTTCATCTATTTATTGATAATTAATTCATCAAAAATTTTTTTTGTGTTTATCTTTATCTTGT
>JAGVSP010000114.1:0-145384 GCA_022494985.1 Micrasema minimum | reverse complement strand
AAATTAAACAGATTTTAAAAAAATATAGGAATACATTAACTCAATGTTTGTAGCACTCACTTTGTAGTTTTCCATAATTATGAAATTAAACAACTTTTGTTTTCAACTACTTAATTATTTTTTTAACACACGCCAACCGGTTTCGGAGACACTACTCCTTCATCAGGGCTTTGTATAATAATAATTTAAAATTAAGTAATAAGTCGCTAACTAAAAATGTTGAAGTGGTTGACCAGGTACTGGGATAAGGGGTGGAGAGGGGAGTGAAGTCGGGGGAGAAACACATGAACGGTGCATTGGGATGTAGACACTTATAAATACAAAGTTGACAGGTTTATGAGAACAGACGTTGAATTAATTCTTCTTTCAAACAATTTTTTTTTTAGTTTTTTTAAAACGCTTAAATATTCAAACTATCCAATGTTATTTACAGAAATACTACATTATGATAGTTACTAAATTTTAGTAAATTTGAAATGTAGTGGGTACATTATGTTTTCGTTACAATAAATTTATAAGTTATTAATTTATTCTGTTTATTAATAAAAGTAACATTAAAAAAAATAACCCATAAAATAAAAGAAAATAAAATAAACAAAAATAAAATGATAAAAAAGGATTAAGTGTTTAAGTTTTAAAAACATAAAGTTGTTTTATTACAACTGATAAATTAGAAATTCATTACAAAGATCAACAGAAAGCCAAAGGTTGAATACAAGATGTTCGTAAACTTAAAATCAACACCTAAAATGAACGAAACGCCAAGTGTGACGATAAATCCAAAGTATTTTATGGTAGTGTTTTATGTGCTGTTGAATTACGATAAACAATTTAAGAGATTAAATAAATTTCTGCATGATGTCTGATGTACAAACACTCTGACCAGAACTTCAATCATTCCGACGAAATAGGACATAAATTTTTACGATTTCAACAAAGATCCTTTAAGATAGAGATTAGCATAACTCGCATACTACACTGTGGGAATTATATGACCCAGGATCTTTAATCAATAGTTTCTGGCGAAATGCAAAATGACAATTTACTAGTTCAAATAAAGCCGGATAAAATGTTGATTCAAAATTTAAGATCTTGTTATTGATAGTATTTTGTTAAGCGTGCACCAGGAATTGAAGGGATTTCAAAGCAGAATGTTATTTAAGTACATGCACCAATTAATTCCATGTAAATTTGTTCAAAAATATCTACAAATTTAAAATTACCATAAAAGTTGAAAATCTTAGTGAAAAATCGCCTCCGAAAGTAATTTTATAGCCATGAATTGATGATTTATTTAGTCGTGAAATTAATAAACTACGGTGAAACAATAATGATACATTAATAAAATTATTAAGATAGTCCAAAGCGTCAGTATATCTATGTACAAATTTTATCTAACATAGTGATTACGGGTTCAATTTACTAAAACTATGCAACAAAAAAACATGGTACATATTTTTAAAATACAATGTTTATCTTCGACTGAGGCGGGCGGTAAGATGATCACGAACGCGGCACAATAAATAAATGAGTTTAATCTTCCTTGGCACTAGCAAGTCGTTCATCATTCGATAATATTACTGCCTGGAGGATGTACCACAATATTTCAGGAGGTAGGTAATCTTCAATAGGCAAGTCCATTTCAGAAAATTGGAGTAACACACCCTTTTCATCGTGGTTCTTTTATGCCAGAAAAATAGTTATCTCGTTTTTATTGTAAATACATTTTTTGTACATAAATTAATGGCCCAAAATAGCAGACATCTGAGTTTTGAGAATAGGTGTCTTAGAAGAATATTAGGTCTGCGGTGGTTTGACGTTTTCAGGAACACAGAAGAGCGGCAACGGACACAGCAACCCTTGGTATCTACTGTCATCCGGCGAAGGCGTTTCGGCTGGCTATGCCATATACTACGTATGCCTCCCGAGAGCCTTAACCATGCTTGCCTCTTTTACAAGGCATCAGGTTCTCGGCGTCCTGGTCGTCCACCGTTCGTCGGCAGTTGGCGTCAGAGCTGCGGGACGTGGACTTGACTTGGGAGGATGCAAGGGAGCTGGCGGCCGATCGCTTGGGCTGGAGGCAGTTTGTGGAATCAATATGGGCTGGGGGGTCAACAAAGGAATGGGTTTTAAATTTCTTTCGAAACGTCATATATCTGTTTATTAAATAAAGAATACGTATGTTTAAAAATCATCTCCTTAATCATTCCTTTCAATATTTTTATAGTGAATGCATTCTAAGTAAAACACCTGTCCTTGACAAAAAAAACCATTTCGAAAAGATCAGCATATCGGTTAGGTACATTCGTGTAGAACGGTATTATTTTATAACAATCAATGAAAACAAAGGAAACTTTAAACAGAATAGGCATTTGCTGTATGTAATGGTCGAGTGGTGTTAGGTTTCGGCTGAGCACAAAGGAGATTAGGCGCCAGTGCTTGCTTATCTAAAGACGGGACTTTGCACGAGGCAAAAACAACGTGGGTACGAATAAATATCGAAAATGGATAGGGGAACGAGATAAGTGTACGTTATTGGGATTACGACAATCTTTTACATGTTTTCGGTGGAGCTGAGGGATGCGAGGTTGACGTGGAAAGAGGAGTGTTGGTCAGAGAGAGGCGTCTAGTGAAGTCCACATATGGTAATTTTTCACAAAAGTGGCTATCATAACTATCCAATTGTTGAACACCTGTAAACAAAAACTGGATTCTAACCATGACGGGCTTGCATTCAATTAAAATTGACATCTATTTAAAAAAGACGATTAGGCGAAAGCGTTTATTTATTTGAATATTACAACGGATTTTCAATAGTTACAAGTGGGGTACAGCAAGGATCTTTCCTAGGACCATTGCTGATTTTATATTATAGGTATTACAATTTTTAAAACAAAACCTTTGTACAAATACTCATTTAAATTTAATGTTCGGTTAAAACTAGGATATTGTAAAGATATAATAAAAGACATTCGGTCCATCTAATATATTTTGAAAAAAATAATGTACAAATAATAAATGGGCTTTTATAGCGAAAAGGAATCGACTTTATTTATTTATTTTATATTATAAAATACTAGACAGATTAAAGCCGGTTGAAGAATTTGTATATTTGGGAAGTATGTTTACAAGAGACGGAAGTGTGGATAAGGTCATTGGGAGAAGGATTAGTGCCGGAAGCAGAGATAATGGTGCATTGAAATCGATAGTGGCAAATAAGAGCTTATCGAAAGAAGCAAAATTGGCAGTACATAACGGAGTTCTGGTACCAACCCTTATTGATTTTTAAAAATTACGTGATTGTTTTTACGCCCATAGGGCTTTTACATAGACATTTTCAAATGATTACACCATTAGGTAAAATTCATTACCGCCAGAGATTACAGAAACTGTTCATCTAAAATGCACTAGATTTGTGAAGAAACATCCATTTTGCATTTTTTGCGAAAGGGTGTATCGTATAACATATGAGGAAAAATTGAAAGATTTACACGTAACTTCATCTACAATACAGTGTACTCCATTTTGGATTTTATGCGTGTGATGTCCACATGCTCCACATAGGATATATAACTAATTAAAGTTAGAAAAAATAAATATATTATGTGCCTACACACTAAAATTTTCGTAGCAGATACAGCGTTTTAAAAATCATCCTATCGTGTTATTAATAATAAGAACGCAAATACATATTTTTCATCCCTGTTCTGACGTTTCGACGTGCGAATTCCCGCCAAAATCTCGGGCGCCATTGCCGAAACAGCTGACTGCCGCCAAATCCCCCGGTCATAATATGGCCCGGGCCGGTCGCTCCCCGGACTCTACCTGTAGGACCTACAAACCCCACTTCCGAGAAAGCCGAGGAATGTACAGTGCTACATACTAATATATTCAGGGATCGACAACTTTATCAGAACTGCGATTGAATTTTCACCATTTAGACTTCAGCTATCTTTATATGGCGCAGTTTACTACACAGTTTTCTGTGCAGTCTGAAAACGGTCCCGTATAAAGGTAAAACTGCATGAAAAACTGTGTGCTAGTGTCAGATTTAAGCTGACATGACAGTCAATGTTTTTTATGTAAACGTTTAAATAGACATTGGTTTATTGTATGCTTTTAAATACGTAAAAAAACAATAACATATATACATAATTAGCTAAATATACAATTTCCTGAGAGCAAACAAACGATAATAACTTACAATCGCGTTTCAAAAATACACATATTTAGCGTGTCTTTTGACAGAAGTTTGACAGACTGCACAGTTTTCTGAACAAGAAACTGTGTAGTTTTCTGAACAAGAAACTGTCTCATATAAAGTGGGCATTAGACTCTAGATGAACTGCCAATTTAGCTTCTTTAGGCAGTTCATAATGGAGTTCTGGTACCAACGCTTATGTATAGTAGTGAAGCGAGGTGTTGGAAAAAGAAGGACGAAAGTAGATAGAATGCAGTTTAAATGCGATCTCTGAGGCGAATGTGTGGTAAGACTATGTACGATAGGTGCACTAATGTCGAAATTAGAGCAGAATGCAAGGCTGAGATAAGCATTATATACAAAATTAAGAAATGTCTTTTACGATGGTTCGGTCATGTAGAGCGAATGGATGATGAAAGAACGGCTAAAAAAATATATGATGCGACTGTGCCTGGATGTAGAAATCAAGGAAGGCCGAGAAAGACATGGCATGATCAAGTAAAACAAGTGCTTGAAAGTGGGCATGTAAGAAGTCGGAATAATCGACGTGCGTGCATGAGAAGATGTGTGAATGTGGAGGAAGCAAGAGAAGTGTGCCAGGACAGAGTGGTGTGGCGTTCTATCCTCTCTGCCTACCCCTTCGGGGAAATGGCGTGATGGTTAGTTGGTTAGTTAGTTAGACTCTAGATAAGCTTCGAGACTTGGTGCATGAATCGTAAAATACGTCGCATGCGATTTTTCACAATTATTGTTGTCTCCTGCGCTTAAATATTCAGAACCTATTTCCCAACACTTACACCACACTTCACACACGTACCACAATACACACATAAACACAACATGGCAAAAATTTATTTTATACATTGTGTTGTGAACATTAATCTCAATTTATTGTACCAACAAAGCTCTGTGTATAACATTAGAAAAATAAAGAAACAAATAAATAAATAAATTAAAATCTATTAAAATACTTCTTCCAACTACTAACTGTACAAGTACCCACAGTTAAATTTACCAATCGAAATATGGAAAAGCGCGCCGCAGACAAATTTTTCTCATGTTTGAAAAATAATTATTTGCTGAAATAACGTAATGTTTATTATTACGGAGCAGATAATTTTTGTTCGTGTCGTATTTACCTAGATTATTTGTTACTTTTTTCTTTAACTGGACGCGATCGACCGGTACATTGGACTGGTTGACCGCCACTGGAAATATAATGATACTTCTTACTTCGCAAAAGAACTGGATTCAACAGGAGTCTCGCGTTCGACTCCCGGCGAGCTGAGAACCAGCAGTTGGGTATATGAGAGATGGAAGGAGAAATTGAGAGTTTGCGGTTTAAACGTCAGAAGATGATTTGAGAGTAGTTTCTCTCAGATCAGACCGACCCGACCGGAGGGATAGAGACTGATAGAGGTTGGAATTCAAAAGATTCAGTATATAAAGCATTTTATATACAACTTGTTGGGTATATTATATAGTAAGCGTCTTGTGAATAAGATCTGTTTTCAGTCATTCATCATTAAAGTAATTTTAGATGTACCGTGAACAACATTGGTATCTGAATTTCATGAAGTAAGAAATCAACGGTGGTTCATATTTCATACAATGCGTATACAGGGTGTAATAGAACTCGATGTACAAGCGGAAAACGAGTGAATCTACATCATATTTGGAGTCGATTGTGACCTAATGCCCGCTTTATATGGGACAGTTTCTTGTTCAGAAAACTACTACACAGTTTCTTGTTCAGAAAACTGTGCAGTCTGTCAAACTTCTGTCAAAAGACACGCTAAATATGTGTATTTTTGAAACGCGATTGTAAGTTATTATCGTATGTTTGCTCTCAGGAAATTGTATATTTAGCTAATAATGTATATATATGTTATTGGTTTTTTACGTATTTTAAAAGCATACAATAAACCAATGTCTACTTAAACGTTTACATAAAAAACATTGACTGTCATGTCAGCTTAAATCTGACACTAGCACACAGTTTTTCATGCAGTTTTAGCTTTATACGGGACCGTTTTTCAGACTGCACAGAAAACTGTGTAGTAAACTGCGCCATATAAAGTGGGCTTAAGACTTTTTTATTTGAGCCTTTAAAAAATGATTTTTTTTTAATTTTTTTTATTCCGCACTCCGCGCTCCACGCATGCGCCGATACCTGCACGCGTGAAGTTAGACGCATAATGTTCGAATACAAGAATTTGGCAGGTTAATTAGATTTCTTGTGATCCATGACGCAAATGTCGATCGATGTCAAATGTAAAACAATAAAGTTCATCGATGTACCTAAAAAATCATTCTCCAAAGATATACTTACCTTCAAAGCAACTTGACCCTTATGAGCTTGTACATCGAGTTCTGTTACACCCTGTATTGCCCTGGACTGTCACTGAAGCGTAAGATTGATTTGCCTTGATACGTAATAATTGATCAGTAAACTGCATTTGGTGTGTCAGCGGTACCCTGTGCTCTCACAATCAAATGTGGATAAAGCACACTTTCTAAGGGACAGAAAACTGTACAGTTTCTTGTCCAGTTTGCAAACTGTCCACGATAAAAACGAAAACTGTATTGAAAATTGAATGGCAGACGCGACGTTTGGCTGACCTGACAGTTAACGTTTAAGTAATGTTGGTATATTGTATGCTTTTAAAAACGTAAAAAAACAATAAAATAATTTACATGATTAGATGTACTATATGTATACAATTTCCTGTGCGCAAACATACGATAATAACTTACGATCGCGCTATAAAAATACACAAATTTAGTTTTTTGAACAAGAAAATGTGCAGTTTTATGAACAAAAAACTGTACAGTTTTCCGTCCCGTTTAAAGTGCGCATAAGAGAAAAGTTACGTTTAGTAAGACTAGAACATAGATTAGGTGTAAAAATATCTCTCTAACCTACTTATTAACCCAAATTATCTACAAAATAATTATTGAACTAATTACATACATACCTACTTAGTATTCATAATATAGTTAAATGTTAAGATTGATATAACAGTGGTATTACGAAAATGACACAAATTAATACATAACCATAACTCATTATTGAAAATAGTATTTGGGGCGGTTGACGATACGGTAATGGGATTTTTAGAAATAAGTGTTTTAGGGATATTTACCTCATTTTTGGGTAATCGCCTAGGTTTGGGGTTTCGATGGCCGCTATTTTGGGAGGCAAATTAATAATGGACAGGTAAATTTGAAAAAAAAAGAGAACACAGATTTAGGGGTGCGATGGAACGCGGAATAGAATTGAGCGGGAAAATAATGACAGACCATAGAAAATAGGAGAGATTTAGACACAAAAAGCGTAAAGTGATGGCTTGTAAGATAAAACGTAGGTTTTCTAAGTTTTACGTAATTTTCGATGGTTCGTAAACTTGCAAAGAACGTGTTTACAAATCAAAAATAGTTTTTTAAAAGAAATAACCTCAAACAGCTTAGTTCTCGAAAATGATAAAGCAGTGAAATAGTATCTGCAAAAAGCCAAAAAGAATTTTTACAAAATTAACTCTGTAAAATTTGCAAAATAACATAGTTCTTGGTATTCTAGATAAATATTAGAATTGAAGTTGTGTGAGTACTTGCCATTTTGACATTAAGAAAGTTTTACTTTAGAAAAATACGTTTAATTTTAAATATTTATATATTGGATATTGGATCGCGTTGTAAAGTTTAAAAATTACACAATTTTCAATGAACAAACCTGATGTTGATCTCCTGTCGTAGCATTTGTAATAACTATTCCGATTTATCCTCTCTGCCTACCCCATCGGAGAACCAGCATGCTGGTACGCACTTGTGCCCTCACACACAGATGTCTCCCAAACACGAAATACGAATCTTTTATAAGAAAAATTTAATTTAAAAAAAAATAATATATCACTCAGAACGCGCGCACGGCACCTAATAAAAACTGTGCACTTTGATGGTCACAATTCACAAAAAAAAGTAAAACTTAGGGGGGTGAACCCCCGGAACCCCCCGGCTTCACTTTACGACACTTTTCACTTGAATCGCCGCTACTCGTGTCTATGGCGCAGACAACCTCTCCGCGCGAAGGACGAAATTGGACTGAGGTGAAGTTGGCAACTTTCGACTTTGCCAAAGTTGAGCCGATCCTAGCCGAGCGCAGGCGGAAGGAGCCGAGAGCTTTCGAAAGCGCGTTTTTCCCCAACCTTGTTTTGTCCAGTACACGTGATGTTTCGAAACATAATTTTTTTTTTATAGTATTATTATAGTATTGGGAGTTTTAAATTTAAACCTTAAGATTCGTTTATGAGGCAATATTATAAAGGCGAAATAACTAGTCTCTGGTTTCCAATTTGCGGTATAAAAATATATGAAACCTTGCGTTTTCCCCAGAGATTAATATTATGTAGGTACCTACACATAATTTCGTAAGGCTAGATTAAACTTTGAAAATAAATCATTGGTGTTTGATATTATTTATTGGCGGCCCAAGAATACTAACTGATAAAGATTGCTGTCTGTAGAACCGTTTTCGTACATGAAAAGCGCTTTGCATGCCTATCGAATTTATATCATAAAAACGTACTTATATTATTTTTTAATGAGTAAGAAAACCTTAGGAAAGAAACACATTATATAAACAGAATTTTAACATTGTAAATATAACTCTCCTAAGCACCAAAGCGAGATTTTGCGTTCTGACAGTGAAAATCTAAATTAATATAAATGGCGAAAAATCATACATCCGCTTTTTTTTAAAAGTGATATTATGGGAGTTAAATACCAACTAGATCGACTTAAAGTTTTGATTCGAATGAAATTTTTCACGTGAATACTTTACATGTTACCATGGACTGACACTGATGTATAAGACTGATAATCTATAATTTAACATATTTTATATTATTTATTTATTAAAAAAACTATCCTTTGATTAGTGAAATGTATATTCTATATGGCACTTTTTTACATGAAATATTAATTTACATGTGATTTTCATATTAATATTTAATGTGATACCTTGGACTGGTTCTGGAGCGTAAGACTGATCATCTTACCTTCACGTAGTAAAAAGTGATCAAGGATCACTGCACTTGGTGTACCAATGCAGTGCCTTATGCACCATTGGGTGCAGATAAGGTAAAAGGAGTCCAAAACCATTAAAATTTATTAATCAAATTTATTTTAATTTTAATTAAATATTTAAAGCGCCCTTAAGGTATATTTATACGAAAACGACGTTATGTAAATGATTCAAAATAATATAAAGAGTAATTTCGGTCTCAATTAAAAACGTATCTTTTAAAATTTCGCATAAATTCCCAGAATGCGTAGTTGCTCTAGTCTGCTCTAGTTACAGGTAATATAGTTTAATGCTAGAAGCTTATTTATTTATTTATTACATTTTACATTTTATTTAATCACAATAATGGGATGGCGACTCAATCAGTAAAGACCCATGCCAATGATCTGGCCCCGACTCACTAGATAGTCCGTGATTAAATAAAACAGTATAATTAATTATTATAAAACGCCCTTGAGGTAATTTTTCATTTAAATGGCGCTATAGTTAGCCAATTGTTATCCCTATTAAAACTATTTGAAATAGCACTTTCCTAATTTATGTATATTCTGGCATCTTATTTGTAAGCTCCCAAGCTTTTTCAAATAATGGTGATACACAAAAGTTATTCCATAATAATAATATTCAAGAGAGGTAAAAAGCTCTTAACTGTTCTGAACTAGACGAGGAAATGGAAAGATCCTTCAAAAGCTTTCGTGGAACGGGAGGAGCTCGAATAATGGTAAAATTCGTCGAAACGGGAAACGCGGAATACTGCGGTCAATTTCAAAGTAAAACGAAAGATAATCACTTTTTTACTCATGTGTCTGTAAATGGTTGAAGCGTTAGAAGACAGACAAACAAACTTTTGTTTGTTATGAAATCCCTCCAATGAAATCATAACAACCGAAAACCGAAACACTGCTGTAGCTCAATCACAGATGATTGTCGACGTGCTTAAAAGCGTGCTAAGCATTTGACCGATCACAATGAACATACTACGTTCATATCACGGTCGCGTTGCCAAGCACCATAGATGAAAGGCATACTTGAATGCACTCAAATTGATTTAAAGCAAATAAATGGCATGATAAATTTGCACAAACAATTCAAACTATTTACAAGTTATATAAGCATAACAAATTGAAGATTCATCTTCAGGCGTTTCCTAGTAGGTGATATAATTCGGTAAGAAATCTCACTTGCAATCATAAAGGTTTCTGCTAAAATGCTTAGCAATTTTCTCAATGGATGACAGAGAGTGTTCACATGTGAAGCGTCGCGCCATTTTATTTGTATATTGGCAGATATGGATATCAAATACTAGGTGAAATGGGGAATGTTGTAATACATCAAGTGGCCACTTAACCCAGCCAATGACAGGTCATAAGCCCTGTAAACGCCTAGATATCCATATTCCCTTCCAAATTTCTCGTCTCGGTTGAGATTTCAAATTATATAAAACTAAATTATTTTACTTTACTTACAGTTTTGGCGTATTTTTCATATTTAAAGCGGTAATTAATAATCCCGATCGATAACTTTTAACGCATGATCCACTGTGATCGCGAAAACGTTAAACATCCATGGTTAGAAATCGTTATCACGTCGCTTATTACCACGTCGATAGTCATCTGTGATTGAGCTACTGGTTTGCGCTGACAAAATTCGTACCTAACACTTTTTAAAAAATCCGACTTTTTCAAATTATACTTTTTTGTCGGCACAGCGCACATGTGGCGGTTTCTCACGAATACGGCGCTTTATAAGAAGTCATCTAAAATCAAACTATCCAACTAACTAACCATCACGCCATTTCCCCGAAGGGGTAGGCAGAGAGGATAGAACGCCACACCACTCTGTCCTGGCATACTTCTCTTGCTTCCTCCACATTTATACATATTCTCATACACGCACGTCGATTATTCCGACTTCTAACATGCAGTTTTACTTGATCATGCCATGTATTTCTATTATTACTATCGCATTCCCAATTCCGAGTTTTTAAAAAAAATACTATGGTAACCTTGGGGCATGGAGCTATAATATTGTGTTTTTGTTTTAGTACTTATAAAGTAGTTTCTTAGAAGGACGAAATAAAACTGTGAATTTAAAAAGGACATTATTTCGATAAGCAAAACGTGGTCTCCATACAAAATAGGGGGGTAGCTTATACACAGCTTGCTCAAATTATACAATCATAAACCATTTCAAGATAATGATCAGTTGGTAATTTTTATAAACTAAAAAAAATGCGAGAAAAGTTGATCAAAATGCTTAACTACGAATTGAGTGATTCCAACTTCTATTTCTACTACTAATCTTATAAAAGAATATGTTTATTAAAAAAAACAACATATTTTAGATGCGAAAAATACAATAATTAAATTAACCTACTAAACTTATCCGGGTTTAATTGGAACGGGGGTAGATAAAGTATAAAACACGCAAGTGAAACACATGGTGTCATACGATGACGATGTAAAAGTTTCAGGATGTTATGTTGAACGGAAGTGGACGAAATAATATAAAACAGGTCCTACCGGGAAAAGGGATTCACGTCTTCACGTGTCAAATTAAATAATGACCCTTTAAATTAAATAATTAATTACGTTCTTCTAGAAGCGTTTGCGACAAACAAACTTACCCAAATGACATGCTCGTAATAATTATTACGTTCATAGGAATATCTACATATTTTATAACGAACTAACTAATTAACTAACTAACCATCACGCCATTTCCCCGAAGGGGTAGGCAGAGAGGATAGAACGCCACACCACTCTGTCCTGGCATACTTCTTTTGCTTCCTCCACATTCATACATCTTCTCATGCACGCACGTCGATTATTCCGACTTCTTACATGCCCACTTTCAAGCACTTGTTTTACTTGATCATGCCATGTCTTTCTCGGCCTTCCTCGACTTCTACATCCAGGCACAGTTGCATCATATATTTTTTTTAGCCGTTCTTTCATCATCCATTCGCTCTACATGACCGAACCAACGTAAAAGACCTTTCTTAATTTAGTCGATAATGCTTATCTCAGCCATGCATTCTGCTCTAATTTCAACATTAGTGCACCTATCATACATAGTTTTACCACACATTCGCCTGAGAGATCGCATTTCAACTGCATTCAATTTACTTTCATCCTTATTTTTCCAACTCCATGCTTCGCTTTTATATATGTACTTTATTTCGTCCAAACACTTTTTTGTATTGTGTAATAATAATTGTGTAACTTGTTGAGCGCCATTTTTGTGAAAGCTCATCTTAAGGGCGCTGTAAATTGACAAAACTTAATTAATTCCAGCCACAATAAATGAAAGAACTGCGATAATTTGATGTTACTAATAGCTGAAAGAACTGCGATAATTTGATGTTACTAATAGCTGAAAGAACTGCGATAATTTGATGTTACTAATAGCTGAAAGAACTGCGATAATTTGATGTTACTAATAGCTGAAAGAACTGCGATAATTTGATGTTACTAATAGCTGAAAGAACTGCGATAATTTGATGTTACTAATAGCTGAAAGAACTGCGATAATTTGATGTTACTAATAGCTGAAAGAACTGCGATAATTTGATGTTACTAATAGCTGAAAGAACTGCGATAATTTGATGTTACTAATAGCTGAAAGAACTGCGATAATTTGATGTTACTAATAGCTGAAAGAACTGCGATAATTTGATGTTACTAATAGCTGAAAGAACTGCGATAATTTGATGTTACTAATAGCTGAAAGAACTGCGATAATTTGATGTTACTAATAGCTGAAAGAACTGCGATAATTTGATGTTACTAATAGCTGAAAGAACTGCGATAATTTGATGTTACTAATAGCTGAAAAGAACTGCGATAATTTGATGTTACTAATAGCTGAAAGAACTGCGATAATTTGATGTTACTAATAGCTGAAAGAACTGCGATAATTTGATGTTACTAATAGCTGAAAGAACTGCGATAATTTGATGTTACTAATAATAGCTGAAAGAACTGCGATAATTTGATGTTACTAATAGCTGAAAGAACTGCGATAATTTGATGTTACTAATAGCTGAAAAACTGGAATCAAATAGGAATTTCAGCTCTCTACCTGCCATGTTATATTTCGATTATTTTACTACTTAATATTATAAGGTTTACGATGTGTGCAAGGAGAGTGATCTATTAATGAATGTGGAAAAGTCGAATGTGATGGTTTTTTTTTGAAAGAAATGTGAATATATGACTAAGTGTAAGATCGTAGTAAATGGCGATAGCTTGAAACAAGTGGAAGAATTTGTATATCTGGGAAGCATGTTCACTAGGGATGGAAATATGGACAAGGACATTGAAAGGAGGGTTAGTGCCGGTAACAGAATTAATGGTGCCTTAAAGTCGGTAGTATCTAATAAGTGCTTATCAAAAGAGGCTAAATTGGCAGTGCATAATGGAGTTCTGGTACCAACCCTTATGTATGGAAGCGAAGCATGGAGTTGGAAAAATAAGGATGAAAGTAAATTGAATGCAGTTGAAATGCGATCTCTCAGGCGAATGTGTGGTAAAACTATGTATGATAGGTGCACTAATGTTGAAATTAGAGCAGAATGCAAGGCTGAGATAAGCATTATCGACAAAATTAAGAAAGTCTTTTACGTTGGTTCGGTCATGTAGAGCGAATGGATGATGAAAGAACATCTAAAAAAAAATATGATGCGACTGTGCCTGGATGTAGAAGTCGAGGAAGGCCGAGAAAGACATGGCATGATCAAGTAAAACAAGTGCTTGAAAGTGGGCATGTAAGAAGTCGGAATAATCGACGTGCGTGCATGAGAAGATGTATGAATGTGGAGGAAGCAAGAGAAGTATGCCAGGACAGAGTGGTGTGGCGTTCTATCCTCTCTGCCTACCCCTTCGGGGAAATGGCGTGATGGTTAGTTAGTTAGTTAGTTAGTTAATATTATAAGATAAATGTAGATAATACGACACTTTTTTATAGTAATTTTTATTTGTTTTATGTATTACTTTAAAAAAACGCTTTACGCTTTAAAAAAACTTACTAGAAAATAAGTAAAATAATAATACAAAAGTAAAGTGAAGGGCCTTTGTGTCGTTCTCAAAAAAAGGCGTTGAAAAATTCGAATATTTACAGATATTTCTTGTACAAATGGAGTATCTAGATAGGTTCATTCTTCTACCTCCTCTTTCACCGCGTTCGCTCCTATGTGGAGCATGTGGACATCACTAGATCCCTCCATGAGATCCTAACTTCATTAGATCACAAAATCATTAGAAATTACATTTTAGTAAAGCGTACAAATAGAAAACAGGCGGATTACATGATTAATTCTCCAACCGTCTATGCGCTTGTTAGCTGCAGGACGAGTGGTTGTACTTTCGAACAAGTGCCGGTAGCGGTTTATAGAGTTTACATATAAAACTTGCTATACGCGAAATGTCAAGTCAAATCAAATTTTCAGGTTAGGAGATTCTTACCTTTCGATTTAAACTAAACAACGAGTATATTTTTGAAAAGTAAGATGTTTCAAAGTTATTAAGATAACTGATTGTGATTTTTGTATAATACAGAATGTTTCTCAAATTTCATTGAGAGTTGTGAATATTTTTACATTTAATGTTTTAAGATTTCCACGGCCCATGTCCTCAAGTGATATACTCTAGTCATCTTCTATTATGTGACGTTTTCTATGAAAAAAGCCAATAAACAATACTCATCCAGGAGCTCAATCACAGATAACTATCGACGTAGTTAAAAACGTGCTAACCACGTGCTAACGCTAACAATTTGACCGATCACAATGAACATACGTTCATACCCACGTTCGCGTTGCCGAGCACCATAGATGATAATAAATATCGCGGCTAAACGTCAAACGTCAAATCAAAAAAGTCAACGCGCGTGTCGGATTGTTTATTATGTCGACTGCTTTTCTCAATATTCGGCTTGCCGAACGCCGGCTAAATGCAATCCGGCACTCGAGAAAGATTGAAAGAAGATATGTGCGAAGAAGATATATCTCGGGAAATGGCTCGCGACTTGATGCGCTCGTGATCGATAACTTTTAACGCGTGTTCCATTGTGATCGCGAAAACGTTAAACATCCATGGTAAGAAATCGTTATCACGTTGCTTATTACCGCGTCGATAGTGATCTGTGATCGAGCTCCAGGATCGGCACTCGTTCGGAAGTAAAGCCGGACGAGTTAAGATCTAGCCTCTTTTTGTACAGCGCTCTTGAGGCGAATTTTCGCAAAAACAGCGCTTTATAAATTATCCGAATAATAAATAAATAATAATGGGTCACCAGCAAATCAAAGGACCAATCAAGTTATTCAGTATACAAGACAAATCCTCGTCACACATCCTGACTTCTCTATTGTGGTCTCCTTCCTCAGAACGGCCGTATCTGCAATCAGATCTACGCTCTAGGGGCGACAAATTAGTATTCAGAAGAAAGTTCGAGTATTTCAACAATAGCAGGATGGGCCGATCGGCCGGGGTAGGAAACTGGCGCTTAGGGTGTTCTGTCAAGCGGAATTCCTACCGCAACCCTCCGGTGATCAACTCGCGACAGGGGAGGTCTTATAAACCTACGAACGTCTCCAATTTCGGGGGGCGAGACGTAAAAAAAGACATACAAACTCAAAGAAGAACAATCACAAATCAATATAATGATATTACCCTTTTCGTTAAGCGTGATTCGTGATGTTTTACAAGCCGATTGCGTCGACTTAAAATAATTTGATACGTCCAGGAGTTTTAGAAAAAGGTTTAAATTGTTCGATCTGCGTGGTTTGTATTAATGTATGGATGTTTTTGCACTTTTTATGAACTGGTAGTTATTAGTAATAGATAGTCATGTCTTTGCTTAGTGGGTATGTGTTGTATAGGTTAGGGGATATTTTATACGTAAAAACAGGATGACGATATTAAGGTTTAAAATTGAGCGGGTTGAAATGACAAAGCAGTATTATATTATTATTATATACATAATATAAAGGTACATGTATATATGTAAATCATAAGCAAAATTTTGGAAAATACGACTTTTGCAGCAAAAATTATATAAACGATAAAGTGTTGCAAAACTAAATTATATATTATATACAATAATATTATCGCGTTTGACTTTTAAAAATGTTATTAACGTGTTTCTTTTCTCTAAATTACATACATAACACAAAGTTTACTTTAATTACGGCACTTGCCCAGGGAGGTATTTTATAGATTTACAAAAAAAACTGTACAAGTAAATTTGTTTTTTTTTTTTTTGTAATACAATAGTTATTATCGAATATTTTTTAGCTTGTTAAATTAATGATGTATTTAGCTTGCACCATTTATGTGAAAATCATCTCAGCACAGCAGTTTGAAAGTTTGGACGTGTATTCTTTTTGTTGCTAGGAACGCTTCTTTCAGTTCAATGATTATTCTGCAAAAATTTGACACAAACAAAATAGAAATGAATGCACACCAGATTAAACACAAACAACGCAATAGTTAAACATTATAATAACACGTAAAAACAGGTTACCTACTCTATTTCGTCTATTCAAGGGAGAGTGGAGACATGAAAGGGAGAAATATCTCACGGGGTATCTTTAAACATGTTGTGTTTAGAATAATGAACGGAAGGGGTTGGAAAGCGATAGATAAATAGATTTACTAAACGCTATTGTAAAGAATGACCCAAATGTCTGCAAAAGAACGGAGGAGAACGGCGGAGAAGGCCGCATAGAATATAGATGATACAGAGGGTAGAAAAACGAAATTTAATCTTGATGAAAGGTACAAATAAATTTTTGCGAAAGTAAAAATTTAAAAACACCGAAATAAAGCAAAATAAAATTTTACCTAAGAACCTACTACAATCTACTATTATAATTATTATGGATAATTTATATATAGCGCCGTTTTCGTATAAATATACCCGCTATGGCAGCGGTTTCCAAACTTTATGCTACCACGTCTCCTTAAAAAAAATATATATCGCGCCTGCCTTCCTATTTTTTATTTTATAATAGATATACAAATATAGACACGTTTTAAATCATAATAACTTTTTTTTCAAAAGTTATAATTACATTATATTAATATAATACATACCTACTAATGTATCTACAATGTACAATATGTACATACAGTATAAATATGTAAAAATAAGAAAATAAACATTCTTTAACCAAATTTTACTGATCCGTTACAAAGTTTTATTTATTTGTAGATATGGTATGCGTGCTGTCTGGGATTCCAGTTTATACTCGGTCAAAACCAAATGTCGACTCTTTAGCTCCTTTACGGATGTGAATCCTGGCACCTCACAAAAGCGAATGCTCTCTTGTTGAGTTTTGAGAACAAGTGTCTGAGAAGGATACTCGGCATAAGGTGGTTTGACTTCATAAGTAACTATGAAGTTCGGGAACGGACGCAGCAACCTCCAATACGTGGAGTCGTGAAGGTGAACCTGGCTTGGGCATGTAATCCGGATGCCTCGAGATAGCCTGAACCCGAGCTGCCTCTTCTTTACGCCCGAATGGTCTCGCCGTCCTGGTAGAGCGTGATGACCATCTGACAGATGTACTCGGCGGAGCTTATGGGCGCGGCCCTGACGTGGGAGGAGGCGAGAGAGCTTGCCTGGCGATGAGTCTCCTGGAGGGATCTAGTGATATCTACATGCTCTATATAGAAAACGTGGTGAAAGAAGAAGAAATGGTATGGTTTTTTTTTCAAGTCAACTAGGCGATCTTGATGCGAGTTTAGCGAAAATAGAGCTATAAAATTAGCTAAATAACACATTACGACATTACGTATTTATTTTTCGACTTTGTGACCTCAACGAGATTATTTTTAAACATATAAGCGGTTTACTGTTATATTATTAACTTTATTTCATTAGAAACACGGTCAAATCTGACAAAATATAAGAAAGGGCTTTTAACCGACGGAAATCGGACATGATAGAGCGTATGATATGGAAAGAACGGCTAAAAAAAATAAAGAGTCTCACTAGTGCCAGGATGCACAAATCGAGCGAAGGCCCAGAAAGATGATGGCAAGAATCACATAAAAACAAGTGGGTCATCGTACCGCAGACTGAAATAATCGTCGTGCGTGCTATGAGAAGATGTCATGAATGAGGAGTAAGCAAGAGAGTGTGCCAGACACGAGTGGTGAGGCGTTTCTATCCTTCTCTGCCTAACCCCTACGTGGGTAGTAATTTGAAGTAAGCTAGTTAAATAATTGTAAAATTACTTGAAAAAGGTCATATACACCCGGCTCATTGACTAGTAGATCGGCTAGTATAGCACCGATGTAAGAAACGCTGACAGAACAATGGTCCGGAAGTCCCTAGATTTAGCCACTATCCGTCCGAACTTCCACGAGTGCCCTTGTCAGGAACGCGTGCCAAGATAAGCGTCTCACTTAAAGATTGCCTTCAATGCGATACGAGAATAACAAAGATTCACCGTAAATGCAGGTCCTGATATTAAAGTATATTTCTGTAGCTAAAAAATAAATCAATTAATTAATCAAGTATATCTCACTGCTATCATTAGTTTATTTCATTAATAGTTAATATACCAATGAACGTAAGAATCAGCCCCCCTAAAACCTCAATACCATACGTTATTTCCTTTTGCCTTAATTTTTTGTGTAGGTACTATTTTAATGAAATAGTTTTAGTATAAAATATATCGATGGACTACTACTCATTGCTTCACAAACAACATTTTGATTGTGTCCAAAATACTTGTAGACAAAACTGAATTATCACCCATTACGGGCATAATCATTACAAATTGACCATCTCAACAGAGACGAGAAGTATTTGGAAGGGAATATAAAAATATCTAGGCTAATACACATGGTCATTAAGAACCTGTATCATTGGCATGGTTATAGTGGCCACTAGATGTAATACGTGCAATCCCCAAATTCACCTAGTATTCGATAAACGAGGTATCTTGCCAATATGAGCTATGTAAAATGAGCGTTAGACGACGCTGAGTCAAAATGTGGTAACACTTCCACAGCCTCTACGTTACCACATGAGATAAGGCCCTGTAAACGCCAAGATATCCATAACTCCCTTCCAAAAATTATCTCGTCTCTGTTGAGATGTCATATAGTAAAAAAAAACATAATGGACGGAGAAAAGTAAAAAGGCAATAAAGAAATAGTCGCGTTTGAGATCTAAATCAGAGTTCGTTATGATCAAGGAAAACTAGGGGACAAGAATGTGGGAAAGTGGATACTGGGATAAAGCCTCGTCTAGATCGGTAATAACGCTGCAAGAGAACTGTAGTGGGATATCTAAAAATAAGTGTTTATGGTGTTAACTGCTTATTATTCTATTGTAAAATCGTAGTTTTTTAAGTGCTGTTCTGGAATATTTTATCTTGATAGTAAAAATTCTTATATACGAAAACGCACTAGCCATTGAATAAGTATCTTATAGTACAGTTTTGGGGGTAATTAATTAAACTCGGACAGTGGTCCTTAAGTTTCAAAAATGAAGTTAATTTGCTAATACAATCACTTAACTTCATATCAATGCATAGCTGGGAGGCCTATTAAGCGCGCTGTTTGTGAATGGTTATTTCCGATTTCTAACATCATATATATCCAAACTCAAAATGTCACCCCGTATACATATTGTGGCCTACTTACCACCGGCCTTTGAACGAGGTCACCAAGCCCTCCTGTCAAACGCGTTTGTTTATCCATCATCCTGAGTTATGAAAGAATTCTACCGCATTTCTGTAGGGATGATAAAATGAAATATGTATCTTATAGTGTTTAATTTTCAATATGGAATAACAATAATGACATATCTCAATTTAACCATGTTATATTTTGACTGTGTATTGTAAAGTGATTCTGTGAGGACTATGAATATCGGATCTAGTGAAAATTACACCAGTGGATATGAGTAACTTTTCATAAGTTATGTTTTTTTTTTGTTTGCGAGCTGGCAGGAAAAAGTGGGACTTTTGCCACAATTACTTAGTGCGTGGAGAACCGACTTAAGGTAGCGGCGTACATAAAATAATGTGGCCGAAAAATGGTCAAGATTTTCTTCCAAATCTGTCAACAAAATGATTGTCAAAAACTAGGCTTAAACCGAAAGCTTGACTTGTCGCTTATTTTCCTATTTGGGTTTATCAAATCTCACTATATAAAGGAATATTTAGATTTTGTGTTTCCGTCAGTTGGAATATATTCTTAGAGTTTTTATCTAATGTTTTGAAAAGTATGCGAACATATAAATCAAAACGAATCACAAAATTCGCAGAACACCCATCTAGAGGAATTTTATAGTTTTGTGTTGGAAATTTATGTAGCCCACACCTCGTATATAAATCTCTTGATGCCATTTTTCGTGAAAATAGCGCCTTTTAAATTATGCGAAGACAAATTTATATTTTCGTATAAAAGCGAATGGTTTTTATGTAATTTCCCCGTATTGTTGAATATATCTCATGCGAATGCCCTCTTTTATTATAATCGCTGCAGAATGTAAACGGGGCCGTAGGTAAGTTAGGAAGGAGTATGTGAGGTAAGGAAAGGAAGAGAATTTAGTAATCTTTTTACAAATGGGGCGGAACACTTTGTAACACTTCCAAGAAAAGGACACGATCGAGGAACAAAAAGGAGAAAGGAAAAAAGGATTCAGATTTTATATATAGAATAATGTGGCACAAATCTGTTTCGATTTTAAGCAGTTTTACGACATTTTTAAAAGCAGATTTGAAATTTACGCAAATACACAAAAAAAATGTTTCCCTATATTCAAGTTTTTAATAAGTCTCATAAAATCTATTTTACGTGTACACTGTACACAATATACGAATATTTTTATTTCACGTTTGTAATCATGTGAAACTAAAATTATTTATTAATTAAAAAAATATACATTGTATTTCAAACTATGACGCTGGTATTTGAATCAGTCATGCAGCTACAAAAGGCATTTTACTACTACAACTCCCTTATCGCACCAGTGGTGCATAATAATAATAGTAATTAAATTTAGTCCTGATTTTATTTGGTGATTGTTTCTATTTTAGTTGTACCTGATATAAATATATATGTGGGTAGATTATATTTTATGTTTGAAATGGACTTAGTCCGGAAAATAAATTAATAAAAATAAATAAATAAATAATCGGCTAATTATAGCGTAATTTTAGTTGAAAAAATAAAAACACAGAAAAAACTTTACAATATTATATACTTGTCTAAACTAAGCTTCTAGCGGTCCAGACTTATTGATTTTTTATTACTAACTAATTAAACTATACCATCACGCCATGTCCCCGAAGGAGTAGCTGAGAGGATAGAACGCCACACACTCTGTCGGGCTTTCTTCTAAATGCTTCCTCCATCATTATACAATATTCTCTTGCACGCACGTCGATTATTTTAGTCCGACTTTTACATGCCCTTTTAAAGCACTTGTTTTTACATGTTCATGCCATGTCTTTCCTAGGGCCTTCCTCGACTTCTACAATCCTGCCTCAGTTTTTTTCTGGAAATTTTATATTAGCGCTTTGTCGTATAAATATACCTCAAGGGAGCTTCAAATATTAAATGTTTTAATTGAGCAAACTAGGGCGATGACGCCATTTACGACGTAATTTAGCCCTTACATTTGATACATCAAGTGCAAGTGTTGGCAAGATGTTGAACGGTACGACTTCGCACCCACATACCCTAGGTATCACAAATACGATAAGGTTTTTTAAAAGCATATTAAGTCAATAATGATTAATTTTATTATTGGAATCAAATTTAAGAATTAAATAACACACAGGGTGAAAAAGTTGTCCCCCCCGACCACAAAAATTTTTGCCGTGGGGGGTAGGTGGGTGCATTTCAGCGTGTCGGATTACGTTCGAACCGATGCGCAAGGAAAGTGTTCCAGTTTTCCACAATGAGATACTCGCATCAAAATCCCCACCGCCATGCCGCTTTTCCGGCACGCGTGACGTCAGACAATAAGCGTCGCCAGTAACTGGTACATAGTTAAAGGGTTTCCTGATTCACCCGCCGTCCGGTTACCTAGTGAAACCTTCAGTAGAGTACATTAACTTAATAAAAAACTTTTGGCTGTTCTGGTAAAGTCGGGGTAAGGAATTACGGACGATAATTTTACGTGATAACGTCATAAGAAAACCATTGATGAAAAATAGCATACTTTTATGAAATTGAAAAGAATTATTATTACTGAATTATCATTATTTTGTATAATACAAAGCAGGAGTTAATTGAAAATTACAATTTTTCTCCAAATAAATTTTTTTTGCATTTTTTTTTCTTTTGTAGCTGTGTGCTGCTGCTGTCTCCTTCTATCGGACGCATCGGCCGATGGAGTGGAAGAGAGATAGACGCGTCACAAACCGAACGCTTAGGCCGATCGTGCCTCTCTATCGCTTGTTCCGCGCCTCTCGCTTGCACACTCGCTCAGGCGGAACGTGACAATGAGTCATGCTTTTTCGTGTGTGCAGCCGGCGTTCATCGATTTAATTAGACGTTATCCACGTCAAAAAACGTTCTCAGGTGTGATGCATAGTCCACGTGATATCAATATCGTCGACAGCATTTAAAACATGGGCTGGACGTTATTTTTTGATCCGCCTCGTAGCATAGTGGTTTGGGTAGCACGTTTGAACTACCGTGAATGTGGTCGAATGGGTTCGATTCAATACATGAAAATATTTGTTTACTTTTTAATATCATAATAAATTTCATTTGCGATACCTTTGGACAGGGTACTAGAGGCGTAAGACTGATCATACTAAACCCTCATGTTATAGAATGATTCCAAGATACACTGCATTTGGTGTGCCCTAGATGCGCCATTGTGCGGATAAGGGAAATACTATTAATTTAAATACTACTGACTCTCGACTATCTAATTAAATAACTACAGTTTAAATGCTACCGATCTATGCAGTACTACTTTCGCTTGTCCGCACCCAATGGGCATAGGGACTGCATCTGTTCACATCAAGTGGCATGATACATATAATAAGTAAATGGTACAAAATATACATTTTGATTTATCAATGACACTGTTTATATTTCGTTCTTTGGTAGGAGAAAAATGAAATCGGAACCAATAATTTACAATTGTAACCAAACAGTTAACGCCACAAACCCTTCGTTCTTTTCCTGATAACAAACCATATAGAATAGAAGGATTAACCATTTATTTATTTATTTTACACTTATAATATTTTTTTTTACGTCATGCGGCCTTTATGGCACATAAAACATAGTTTTACCCATACATGTTATAAAATAGTTAGTGATCCTTTACTAAACAAAATCAAAATCACCTAAATTAAGCATTTCCGGCCTCGATGAATAAAATGATTCATATACACTGCACTTGTGTACAGATGCATGCCCTATTCACCATATGGTGCGGATAAGGAAAGTATGCCTAGAAGTATTTTGTAGCTTGACGCCAAATCGAGATGTTTTGCAAAATAAAATCATGATGTATTAAAAGTTAAAAAATTGTATTCGGAAGGGAATATCTTTTTTTTAGATTTTTTTTTTTTATTTATACAAAAATAACATTACTAAGGAAAAAGAAAATAAGGAAATTATAAATTTAGTTTTTTTCAATACCAGTAGCTCAAGCACAGATAACTATCGACGTAGTTAAAAACGTGCTATTCACGTGCTAACGCTAACGATTTGAGCGATCACAATGACATATCTTTCAATACCGCGATCTCTGAGCCGAGCATCGACGATCTGAGCCGAGCGGAGCCGAACTACGCTATATCGCGGCCGTCTGTCAAACGTCAAATCATCGCGCTTGTCGGATTTTTTATTATGTCGACTGCTTTTCTCAATATTTGGCTTGCCGAAAACCGGCTAAATTATAATAAAGATTGAATGAAGATTTGTGCGAATAAGATATATCTCGGGAAATGGCTCGCGACTAGTATGCGCTCGTTTAATAATCCCGATCGATAACTTTTAACGCGTGTTCCATTGTGATCGCGAAAACGTTTAACATCCATGGGTAAGAAATCGTTATCACGTCGCTTATTACCGAGTCGGTACTGATCTGTGATCGAGCAACAGGTAGGCAAAAATCTTCAGATTAATTTTTGGAATAACAAGAGCTATTGACATCTAATCGCGTAGAATTTCCAAATACCTAGTACTAACTAAAAGCGATTTGAAGCATTCGAATGTATGTTACATGAATGTTATTTAATCTCTCCATGTTGTAAGACTTTAGCCCAAGGTTACACGATCGGATTAATTACATACTTCGTAATGGACACTATCTTGCGCTACACAGCAAACTGATGGACGGGTCTCTAGTCTCTAACGCCAATCAAACTGCACTCGTGTATTTTTTGTATTAGGCCCCTTACACACAGAATGTTATCATTTAAAAAAAATATCATTGAATAAAATTTTCCACTATTGTAAACTAATTTGTAAAGCGCAAAAATATTTTTGCATCCAACATTATTGTAGATTTTATTTTTTTTATGTTAAAATCAAAAAACGATTTTTTGGTTTACGTGATTTTATTAAGTTAGTGACAATTGTTTCGCCTTGTAAGGGCATTATCAAACTGTGGCGTTGAAACATTTACATTCTTATTTTATACAATATTGGCTTATTAGTTACAGTCAAGAATAGGGAGAGGAACATCTGTGGATTTTACGAAATTCCTGATTTCAGTTGGTCTTTAATCTCTTTTTGGGTGAATTTTTGGGTGAACCAAAAAAATCGTTTTTTGATTTTAACATAAAATATCATGGAGTTCTACAAAATAAATTGCCATATCAATCAATAGATTTTATTGATTAATTTGGCATTTATTTTATAGCACTCCATATTATATGTAGTTAGTTCAATTTTTATTTTTATTTTTTACACTCCGTATTGTGACAATTGTTTCGCCTAGTTAGGGCATCGATTTGTTGGGGTACTGAAAGCGTCAATAATGTGTAGATATTTATTTTATTTAACAATAATTTATAAACTAATATCAGCATTGTATCGACGATTTTCTTGACACAATCAATTTTAACACCGAAAAATCATGTTTGCTATCGTAATAATAAAACATACTTACCTAAGTAGCACTAAGAGAGTTGTAAACTCATTATTGAGTCATCTATTCCAAACTTCATCTTGCCATATGTTAAGTTCTACCTGACAGAATTTTTTGAAAACTGATTTTCGAAATGGGCGACTTATTTATTCGTTTTCGACCATTTTCAAATTTATTTCTGAACGTGTAATAGAAGCCTAAAACACAATGGCCAAGTTGGTCGGTAGGTACATACGAAAACGTACATATTATATTATTATATTAGTCACGGATATTTTAATTCGAGTAAGTAAATGTGTTGTCATCCAAATCCCATTACGATGTAATATGTTACACAATGAAGTGACTAGATAAAAAAAACTCCCCTATCCGCATCCAATGGTGCATAGGGCGCTGCATTGGTACACCAAGTGCAGTGTATCTTGATCACTTGTTACACGAAGGCAAGATGATTAGTCTTTCGCCTCAGCGCCATTAGTCTGGATATACGCGACACTATGATATTTCCTATACTATGATGCATAAATATTCATCTTGTTAAAATTACAGGGTTCAATTCTCGATCACAAAAATCAAGTGATTGTTTTCTTACTCGTGGTAGCAAGTATTCAGTTTAGCTTAGTTTTTACATGTAAAATGATTATGCTAGGTAAATACGATTTAATCAGTGGAATATCTAGCACATTTATTTCAAACATTCCATGAAAACTGTCTGAGAAATTGTGGAAGTTTTTTGTTACTTCATGCGAGACCGTAACTAATAAATAATATGTTATGTTTTACTATACTAAATTGTTATAATTATAATTTAGATTAATTATCACACTACCTTTACTTATGTTGTGCATATTAATGTTTGCGCGTTCTAAAGTAATACTCTTCGAACAAGAATTCACTGGGGCGTTTCTATACAAATTTTCTAAAAATATACGCTTCCTAGGGTTAATTTCATAGCACCACTTATTATCAAGTTCCACCGTCTAAAGACTCCAGCACTTAGACCAATACACGAAACATGATACGTACATCGTACATGTCTAGTGATGACGTAGATGACATAGTGGGTAACTAGACACTAGACACGGTAGTATTTTTCAAGTATGGAATGTCACTTCTCTGAAATTCTTGCTCGAAGGTATTATTATTTTATTTTTAGTTTTATTTTTGAGTAGACAATTACTAAATTATCATTAATATTTTTCTATGTCTATTTTTGTTTCAGTGAATATTACTAAGTTATGTATGTATTTCTTAAACGAATTAGTAAATAATTACGTACTTATCTGTTTTTGTTATTTGCAATGATAAAAGGTAGTTATATTAGTAACAAGAGTCACTACTTACTTACTTATTTATAACAATAGTTATTACTTACTATAGACCTGCTGAGTAGTTGCCTTCTCGTTTCCCATACACTCCACATAAGTCCTGGAGCTCAATCACAGATAACTATCGACGTAGTTAAAAACGTGCTAACCACGTGCTAACGCTAACCATTTGACCGATCACAATGAAAATGCGTTCACACCACGTTCGCGTTGCCGAGCACCATAGATGATAATAAATATCGCGGCTAAACGTCAAACGTCAAATCAAGAAAGTCAACGCGCGTGTCGGATTGTTTATTATGTCGACTGCTTTTCTCAATATTTTGCTTGCCGAACGCCGGCTAAATGCAATACGGCACTCGAGAAAGATTGAAAGAAGATATGTGCGAAGAAGATATATCTCGGGAAATGGCTCGCGACTTGATGCGCTCGTTTAATAATCCCGATCGATAACTTTTAACGCGTGTTCCATTGTGATCGCGAAAACGTTAAACATCCATGGTAAGAAATCGTTATCACGTCGCTTATTACCGCGTCGATAGTGATCTGTGATCGAGCTACTGGGCCATCAGTATAAATTTTGCATCACACTTTCATATCGTGATAGGACGTCAATTTCTTCAAACTTCCAACTTTCACGTTGATTGAATATTCAGTATTGATTTTTTTTATGCATTAAGTAAGTGTGTCATAAAAAATGTTTCGCCGTCTTCACATGACGGATAATTCAGGTTTTATCGGAATGTAATCGAATGATCGATGGCAGAAATTAATCCCGTGCCTGACCTTTTTAATGAACAGTGTAAACTCTCCATTTCTTAATGCAGTATGCGATTAGCTCCGTTTATACCATTGCGATTCACCGAATTATGAAGTGTTTTATGTTGTAAATGTATATATTTTTATTTATTTACCACGGTAGTTCGTATCTTCTTCTCATATTATCATCAGTTGCTCGATCACAGATCACTATCGACGCGGTAATAAGCGACGTGATAACGATTTCTTACCATGGATGTTTAACGTTTTCGCGATCACAATGGAACACGCGTTAAAAGTTATCGATCGGGATTATTAAACGAGCGCATCAAGTCGCGAGCCATTTCCCGAGATATATCTTCTTCGCACATATCTTCTTTCAATCTTTCTCGAGTGCCGTATTGCATTTAGCCGGCGTTCGGCAAGCCAAATATTGAGAAAAGCAGTCGACATAATAAACAATCCGACACGCGCGTTGACTTTCTTGATTTGACGTTTGACGTTTAGCCGCGATATTTATTATCATCTATGGTGCTCGGCAACGCGAACGTGGTATGAACGTATGTTTATTGTGATCGGTCAAATGGTTAGCGTTAGCACGTGGTTAGCACGTTTTTAACTACGTCGATAGTTATCTGTGATTGAGCTCCTGAAGTAGGTTTTTATCGCCATCTTAAATTTCCCGCTGTAGGTAATAAGTTCATGAATTTTTTATGCCATAGCCTGCCACCTTCCTTGCATCGGGCATCTGAAAAAACAGGCAAGCATGGCTAGGGCCCTCAGGAGACTACCATATCCACCGAAACATCCGTGGATCCACTGTTTTTATCAAAGTAATAAAATATAAAAAATAGATTAGCACTCAAAACCTAAAAACACTAGCAACCAAAATTCCCAATAATACTTAAGGAGAAGAGGCAAACCTACGTATAAAACGCTTTTGTATGAGTCGTCACTACTTGAAAATGCCACCATAAGGCGAAACAGCTGTCACCGACTAAAATATTGTAAAACAATACACAATTCTTTTAAATTTATTTTACATCGATATTAAATCGTATACATAAGACAACGAATATTACATACCGACGTACTACCGAAACATGGAGTTTCTGGAATGAAGCAGAAATATTTATGCACGTGGAATAACTTCTGCCCAATGCACGTGGAATAATTTCCAAAATAATTCATTGACATCATCTGATTAAATCCTTTAAAAAAAAATTTCGTTTATGCATCAACTCCTTTCCATTGAATTATTGATTCACATCTTCATATGTCTCGGTACAATTTATCAAAATTATTAAGAACCGTGAAAACTTGTGACTTCTAAATATTTTTTTCTATATTTAACTACTACTTTCAAACTTAGATATAATATGTGTAAACCAAGTATATTATTTATATTATCAATGCTTGCCTATTTTGCAACAGGATCTCGGCGTCCTGGACGTCCACTGCTAATAAGTTCGGCAGTTGACTTTAGAACTGCTGGACGTGGATCTGACTTGGGAAGATGCACAAGAGCTGGTGCCTGATCGCTTAGCTTAGATGCAGTTTGTGGTGTAATACATAGATAGACTGTGGAATTATGATGATATTAGGATTTTTTCAGTTTCTTTGTTTTTATTTTATGTATCTTGGTTTATTCAATTTTATCATCGTCATGAAAAGGTCAAATGTTGACTCACAACCCTTGAAATATATATTGCGTTACTCTTGAACTTTAAAAGCTCTAAATTTGTTACAGACAGGAACTATTATCTGAACTGGAATCACGAATGAGTATCTTTTGAGTTAGTTACCCGACATGATCGATAAAAACAATCAAAGTTAGTAGTGGTGGATAGGTTTATCAAACTTATACAGAATGTATGTATCCAGGAAGTTAAAACTTTTTAAATTCAGAATATTAGACGCCAAATTTGTTTATTACTGTCCGATCCAAAGATTTACAAAAAATTGGTATCTAATAATAATTAGTGACGAACCAGGGAGGATTACAGCCATCTTCTAAGTTATTATAACCACTCCTTTTGGTACTAAATTACACGTAATTACGTATTAATTAAAATTAACAGTTTTGTATGTGTGACACTAGTCCATCCCGCATCATGCCGCGAACGGGTGGTGGCCCAGTGGTAGCGTCGAGATCTCTGAGTCCAGAGATTGTCGGTTCGAATCCCCACTTCGACACGACTCGAAATTTTCAAGCACAAGCCGCTTAGGCTTTATTGAAAATAGTATTTACAAATTGAAATATGTGCAAATATATCATAAGATTGCATAGATTTCTTTAAAAAAAAAAAACATCATTACTTTTTGAAGTACCTAATAAAATATGTTTTCTGATCACGTTTCTGACATTTTACGACCATTATTCGCATGTTTTTTGCTTCCTAAGAAATGGAACGAAATAATTTTTGATATTGAACGCTTTTGAACATAAAAAATAGTAATAGTTCTGATAGTTGCTATCTGAGCTTTCTAATAATTACAAATATGTTTTCTTTTGTATTTTTTTAGTTCTCATTACGTTTTTTCTAAATTTCGTGTGCATGCGATACTTGACCATTTGGTATATCTTGGATTTTTTTTAAAATCATTGCTATCTTCCAATATTTGTTTTTATTGCCAATATCAAGTTTTATAACAATAGAATTTATTGGACTTTTATTTAGTAAATATCCAAAAGAGGGAAGTCGTTAGCATTTGGCATTAAGGTAGATCAAATAATATTAGATATGAATTAAAACAGTAATTTATTTAAGTTGCTTAATTAACGTACCTAATGAAAAGTTAAAAAAAACCGTAAAAAGCAGTTGGTAAGTTGTTGACAGCTTACAAATTTCTCTGACATGCATTGATAAGCAGGCACCTAGTGAGTGTTTTTTTCTACATTAATTACTCAGAGTGTAATTTTTTGTTATCTATGCTAAACGATCACGATCAATTGGATTTCATGAACAGTCACCTATGCCCTTTATTAGTATTAGAATTCTAATAATGATCGTGTCTACATATCGCGCGAGTCATTAACATGATTTGATGTAGGTAAAACAATAAACGTGTTTAAATTGTAGTTTTAATTACCTAATGCTGGTAACTCACTCGGGCTAGGTTGGGCCAATGTTGGAGGAGGGGGTAGGTAATAAACATTTTTATCGAAACTTTTTTTTACTGCTTAGGGAACGTCGTCCATGAATATTGTTCCCACTAAAGAGTAGCAACTCATGAATACCAAGATTTTTTAAATTATAGTATTATAGTGATATTGTCAATAAGTTTATAACGAATTTCGGCCGAACCAGGCAAGACTTGTAAATACTGTCTTACTGTAATAAAATATTTAGACGGTAAGTAAAGTAGTATTTTAGTTTTTATGGCTCTTTTTAAATATTATTCTTTCAGTTTCACTAAAACTCGTGATGCATTATCGACTAACCTTACTAATTAATACATTATATCTCTGTAGTGAAAAAATTATTCAGATTTTCCCACTCATATTTCCATTTTGTATATCCCAGGGTCTATGTCGTAAAACCTTAGATAAATTTAATTATTATTATTATTATTATAATATAGTAAATTTATATAGCGCCGTTTTCGTATAAATATACCTCAAGGGCGCTTTAAATATTGAATTTAACGGCTCGAGAAATTTAAAGTGAGTGAAAACTCAATTTCTGAGTAGAAAATACCACTATCAAATTTAATCAAAAGATTTAGAAAACGTATAGGTCTTAAGTTTTTTTCGAAACATCACTTCGCTATCACAGTTGCGCACTTCTGGTGGGAGAGTATTCCAAGCCACAGGGCCCGCAACCGCAAAAGCGCGCTCTCCAAATTTTGTGCGCTGATTACGGATGACATGACATGAAAATGCTCTCCTTTCCTCGTACAAATACTACAGAGTATCATCGTACGTATCTTATGTAGGTAGTTAAGAAGGAAGGAGAATAATAATTCTTATTTAGTCTACTTTTTGAGCAATTTACTAAGAGTTAACAGTAATTAGTGATTATCGCTTACTTCCTGAAAATGTCTCTATCGAGGAAGTACGTTAATCTCTTCCCGCGGCGGTAAATGAACACATTAACGTAAAGGTTCCCCTGGAGGCGCGGCGTGGCGTGGGCGGGCCTTGACCCTCCCCTGACCCGGGAGGGTCGTGCCGTCTGACGGCTTTTCTGCTTTTATTCCAGACCTCTCGATACCCATTTCAATTGGGTTCTTTCCGATTTTTTATTTTTTAAAAAAAATGATTGAAAAATTACAATATCAAGGGAATTTTTTTTACGATGTCATTTGAATTTTTTAGCGCGGTTTGAAATAGCGCTTTTTCAAATCGCTCGCAAAATCCTCCATTTAGCGCGCATGCGGTGTGACGTCACAGCAATATAGGCGCTCACTACGAAATGAATTTCACGCCTTCCACGGTAGACGGGTATGACGTCATTAGCCAATAACGGGCGTTAAAAGTCACTCGCAATTTCGTGTTTTTAAAACATAAATTTATAAATGAAAACAAAATTTTTGATCATTGTGTTTTATATCGTTGGAGTTGTAAAAATATACTTTAAATATTTATAACGTTTTCAAGGATATTCATGTTATCTGGAAGAACCCTATTCAGTTCATTGTTATTTACTCTCTTTAAATGGGATGATTTTCGGCCTTAACTATAGTTTCTGCATTGCTTGAAGTTTTTGCTAGAAAAAGATCGACGAGATGTAGGTTCCTAGGGGGAAAATTGCGCAATGTTAATAATCTTAATAAATCGAAACATTTTCCTTCATCTTTCGCTACGATCGCTCCTATGTGGAACTTAGAGTGGACATCACTAGATCTCTCCAGGAGACCCTGTCGCCGGCCAGCATTCTTGCCTCTTCCCTAACCAATCCTGCAACATATGAAATAAATTTATTTATATTTATAATGGCTTAAAGTAATGTGACTTATTTAACATAAACATTAATACTGTTAAACAATTCATCTAACGCAAACGACGTGGAATGAATAACAGATTTTTAATTAAACTACGTGATTTATATGCATATAATTGAAGACTTTTATTTTAAGATAATTTTAATTTGAACAACTGGAGCATGAAATAGTAACGGAATCATTCTACTGCTTACACAATTTTTTTTTTTACGTCTGTTGGTGCTGGCTGCTTCTTTACGATCCAATTTGTATTATTTAAATAAATTATTATCCTATATTGCGCAATACTTAAAATAGTACCATCACTTACATAATTATCAATGTAATAAGTTTTTTTTTTTTTTTTTTTTGAGAAAGTTCTTTATTGAGAAAATAAAACAACACTTGAAAACAAAAATAATGCCGTCCCGATAAACCGCAATTTTGCCGTTTGTCATCGGGAGCCAATATCAAATATGTAAATTTATCATAGAAATACAACAAAATAATAAAAAAGTTTACAAAATATACATAAAAGGAATAGAGATACGAAAAATGCATATGGTAAATCAATATATAATAAGTTGTGGTGCATCAATATATAATAAGTTGTGGTGCATCAATATAAAGAAGTTCTATCTTCCAACCAATTCCTTAAAATAAAAATAATTTTATTTAGCATTGTTACACGATTTAAATTCATAGAGCAATATATTAAAAAAATTTGGAATTAAATATTCTAAAGTTCTCTGCCCGTACTTATTTTTAGTTTTGGGCACAATTAAAGTCCGAATTGATATGTTCCAACTTTCCAACGTTATTGAATCCTAATTTTCATGAAAATTATAAAAATAGTAGGTACCTACAACTACACCTACGCGTGCACCTTGATAACTTTCACGGGGGTTCTTAACTTATCGATGAGGTTAAATATCACGCGGTGATAAATATAATTGGATTTTCCAAAATGTTAGATAAAATGTTGGAGTGTTGTGAAGCTCTGTGGTATGCAATTTGTAGGTCTATTGTGTAGCAGATACACTTCAATTACCCGTTCGATTGTCCGCAGTTTTCCGGATACTGATTGTTGATACACAAGAGCATGGACATACATTGTTGTTTGACAAATAAACGGGCTGCCGCCATTTTGCCGTGTACCCAGAAACGCTGGATGTGTATTATTTGCTCATTTTGTTTCGGGTGTGGGAACGATTGTGTCTCCGGTATTAAAACACACCCAGTAAACATGACGGACATTTTTTTCCGAGCATAATAATTCAGTTCGTTAAATGAGTGCGGAAAATAAGTGATAGTTGGTAAAAATAAACATTTCGTGTGGGAACTTAAGGCTCCACCGTGAAGAGCGTTAGAAAATTAGATATTTTCAAAATGATATTCCGGATTTTTTGATAGCCTCAAAACTTCGAAAAAAATATCACATTATCATTCAAACAATTTTCTAGGAAAAAAACGTACTGATTTTTGAAAAAAGCTATTAATTAAATGGGGAAAAAATAACGGGAACCCTTAATTTTTTACATTTTTTACAATTATCAGGATAACCAAAGGTGACAGCAAAATCAAAATATTTAGTGATTTAATAGCACAACAAATTCATGGGAATTGTTTGTTTTTATTTTATTTATCTTACTTTTCCTTTAAAAAAAAATGAATACCCCACACTGCGACATTATTTTGTGTGCGCTGCTCACGTGGTTCTATGTTATAAGGATGGGGCAAAACACGATAATTTTACACCTTTGGTACGCCTCTTAATGAGCAACAGTGAAGATATTATGTTAAATCATTGTATTGGCTACACAATTGATAATTTTACCTTAATTTAGATAGTTTTAACCGTACCTATCTCTCGGCTTGAATGCCATCGCTCGTAGTTTCAACTCAGATTTAACACAAATCCATTACAAATGTATTGGTTCGGTTCCAGACCCATACACAACAGTGTAAAACTGAAAATGGTAATAAAATAGCATCTTTTAATTTGTGAAGTAGCTTTCGTTCTAAGAGTTTTCGTTCCCATATTATAGCAAATAGCTCTCGTTAATAGTGCGTTATGGATTGTGCTCGTGTATCAAAGCTATTGTTTACATATTCTGATGATACCAAGTGAAATATTAATCTCACACGTCTACCGTACTTACGCGATGCGTAACATTTATCAACGTTGTGCTGAAAAAGTCCAGGAAATTCTCACATTAACAATCCCACGAGACATTCTCCTACCGCATAGGCCTATCGTGATAATGTTTAACGGTATACCCTTTTTGCATAACACTATTGCGGCAAAAATATCACTCACACGTTCCAATACACTCGAATAAAATTGATTTATAGTTTTTTGCGAGGACCGGAAAAATCTGAGACCCGGAAACCGTGGCAAAATGGCTTAAAAGTTGTCACTGCATTATTTCACTGGCAAATAGGTCTGAAACAAAACTGACAAAAAAAATCCGTGTTTGAACATTTGCCTTGATTTCTAAGCGGCGAGAGATGGTTTTTGTATCGCGGCTGGCGTCAGGTTTGGACTTTCTTTGACATCATTTTGCATATACCGGCAGTAAGTGGTCCAGCGTGACTGGAAACTGCTCGCCAGCTGGCTCTTCCAGCATATACACGAACTTCACACATCGCAAAAATACCAGATTTTTATTCAAGATTAATCTGCTGTCCAAAATTACATCCAATTTCATCTAGGTCGCTGTCGATTCATGAAATCTTAATTTAAAGTACAATAGCTGAATAACTTAACTTGCAGCTATAAATCACACCAAACTATTACCATACGACGACTTTAAGTTAAGTTTTAAAATTTATATTAACATTTAAAAAAATGCTTTTCATTAAATCGATATAATGTTAATTTTTTCACAAAAAAACTTTCACTATTAAATTTGTTCTCGCATCTTCTATTCTATTACGTTTGTTGTAATTAATATGTTGTAGGTAATTAATTCTAATTTGAATCTCATATTTGTTAGTAACGTGATTTTCTATGAACTTTTACTAAATTATTGATCATCACGCTTACAAGAAAACATTAGCTGTATGAATATATTTAATAACGTAGGTACATGTTTTCTTTACAGTTCGTTACATTTACCCAAAGAAAGCATGTTTTCTTTTACTACGCTCAAAATGGCAATAAGCTGCTCAAAACATTTTAAAAAGTTCACTTTCGCTATGATTTTTATTTTCTTAATAATTAACGAGCGTTCATTTGACTATTCATCATCCTTTGTTCATACTGAAATCCTAAACATAATATTGTTTAATGTTATACGGAACCGAGTACTTATTATTATTAGCGGTGCATGTTTTGCTTCTTAACGAAGCCTTTCAGTCAATAGTTGAATGACTTTTCCTCTCATAAAACTTCATTTTCCTTTGGCTGTTATAGACTGCCACACAAAATGCTGCGATAATTAACAGCCGTGAGATGACATGCCAGTGACCCCGGAGAATGACAGTTTCCAATTCTAACCACTGCCAGATGGCTTACGATGCAGTCAGCATAATATATAATACAAGTGGTTTTTTAACAGGCGTTAAGATGTTTTCTGTTCTAAACTTATTAAGAGCAATGCAATGTTTATTGCACCAATAAAAGTTAATTGGAAACTGTATTTATAATAGATGAGAAAACAAGTGCAGTATCTTGATCATTTTACTATATGAAGGTAGGATGATCAGTCTTACCCTTCAGTACCAGCTTACAATTTATCCATTTTAGTTGTCTGTTAAGTCGGTTTACGGACGATAATTTTACGTGATAACGTCATAAGAAAACATTGATGAAAAATAGCATACATTTATGAATTATTATCACTGAATTATCATTATTTTGTATAATACAAAGCAGGAGTTAAATGATTTATTTTTTTCCATAAATTATCATTTTTTGCACTCGTTAATTTCACTTTCACTTTGAAGCTTGTGTGCTGCTGCTGTCTCCCTTCTACTTGGACGCATCGGCCGATGGAGTGGAAGAGAGATAGATGCATCACAGGCCGATCGTGCCTCTCTATCGCTTGTTCCGCGCTCTCGCTTGCACACTCGGCTCAACGTTTTTTTGTGTGTTCAGCCGGCGTTCACCGATTTATCAGACGTTATCACGTCAAAAAACATCGACTGAAGTTGTTTGCTTAAAATAAGGTCAAAATTAAAATTAAATCATAAAAATTTTCTTCCACCATGGTTAGGAAATCATCGAATTATTTCAAATTTCCACATGTGCGGTAACAGAAATGTAGCAACGGTGTCCGCCTGTTGACTGCTGCCTGTCTGGCAGTACCCAGTGGTACCCTCCACTCTCCACTCTCCTCTACTGGTATATAGTGTGGCCGGCGACATTGACCCACTGACACGGTAGGAGGTATCAGCTGCCTCACTGTACCCTTGTTTCCATCTCGCTTCACTTTTCCCACCGCCTAGCCTCGTCTATTGTGATGCGTCTTGTTAACCGTGTGAATGTTGAACAGTGAACAGCCCCTCGCGCCTCGGCAGTTGGCTGTGGACTGGGGACTGTGAACCCTTTAGAGAAAAATTTACAAAACGTCTTTATAGTCTTAACAGTCTAAAACCTGAGTTCATAAAGCTTAAAATTTTTACACAAATATTATGCCTAGAACATAAATGTGGCTCTCATCTTTTTTTTTTTTTTATTTATACAAAAATAACATTACATAGGAAAAAGAAAAATAAGGAATTCTTTTTCTTTTTCAATACAATGCTCCCTAGGAGTTTTAACAATAAACTCATTTAGGGACAAATAAAAAACACATATTCATTTTATTCTAATACGCACTGACATCACTTAGATCACAAAATAAACACAATATATACAAAAAACAGAACCAATCCAATGAAAACATAAAACCTAAAGAAACAATAAAGTGAATTATAACAGTAACAGCAAAACCATATATTATATGGACGCAAGTAGAAAAGGTATCATTCAAAATACTTATTAAAATAATATTTTTTCAAATCAGAGGTCCTGTTTCGATAGTTATATACAGGGATCTTAAACATGTCAGGTAACAAATTAAATTGGGAAAATGCTATGTATTTTTAGGGATCTTGTACCGAATTTGGTTGTATTTGCTGATTCTAAATGTATTTTGTTGCGTGAACGGGTGTTGTGCTGATGAACGTCTCTATTAAAAGTGGTCTCGATGTTTGTGTGCATTGAATCAAAAATTGTATGTAATATTGAATTAGTAATTTCGTATGTAGGAAGCATGTGAAAGGGCATGATTTTTGTCTCAAAGTATAATCTTTTATATGTGTATCGTACGGCAAGTGAAAAACTGGCCAGTCTGTCACACTAAATATGTATATTTTTTAGCGCGATCGTGTATAGGTTTCTGTCCTGTATAAAAGTGCGCTTAAGTTAAGGCTATTCTAGTGGCACCAGATTCCTTTGATGTGCCTGTCTGCAATGAATTTCTGCAGAAATAAAATAATTGTTTTTTTTTTTAAAAAACTGTTTGACTTGATAGCATTGTTAACTCAAATAAAAAAAACAACGTTTGAAAACACCGCCAAGCGAAATAAACAAGACTGAAATACCAACCAGTATTTTTTTTTCATGATTGAATGCGTCATCCATAACAAACAAGTTTATATTATTATTTATCGTAGATTCGCGATTGCAGCTATTAAATGTAATTCAAATGTGTGCCTAGTAAATTAGATCAGTTAATTTCTTTATATGCTACGCATATGTCAGTGCTCGTGTAAAAAAGAAAAAGTCTCAATTTCTGGGAATTAAATCCAGGTTTCCTACATATCTATATAGTGATATCGCGTCTATGCTTAAGGGGGGGGGGGGGGGGGGGGGGGGGGGGGGGGGGGGGGGGGGGGGGGGGGGGGGGGGGGGGGGGGGGGGGGGGGGGGGGGGGGGGGGGGGGGGGGGGGGGGGGGTTTTGTAACTTTAGTAATTTTCATCTAATATTTTTATTCTACTTTCGTATGTCAATTAAATCACGTACATTCCTTCACGATTCTGGCTTCTAATGAGAATATCAAGATTTAACTAGAATTATGACCTGTGCAATGTTGGTAGGTACTTGCTCTATGGTTATTTTTAAAATCACACGAAGTCAGCTGTTCGTAAGACAATAAAACATTTACGAGATATTAATCAAACGACTCGCTATTGAAGAGCGTGTAAAATGCGGAAAGGTTAAATACCAACGTCTGGCAGCACAGAAAGTTGCGTCGTTAAGTAATTGGTGTTTACTTTCTCGATAATTTGACTCGGTCATTGAAAGACTTATCTATCGACCCCATCAAGATTCACAAGGCGATTTAACCTTGGCCGGTTCAAGGCCTTTGAGTTGAGTTGCATATTATCTTCTGTGTACTTCCACGTTAAATTATAGGTTTCCTCTTACTTACTTCCTCTTTTATGTATTATTTTCAATGACCAGTTAGTTGTTGAATAAATATTTTCCCCCTTTTCTACAAAATTATTATTTACAACCTTATTCATTGGTATTACCCAACAATAAATGAATGTACCTATTTACATTTTAGTATGTCATACACTACGATTCCAGTTACAACACAAAATATGATTCTATTATCCCCTTGTAACTTGTAATGCAATATCAATCATGTTTTCCGACATGATAAATGCCATTAGTACTTGCTGTATGTAGGTGATACGGTGTCTCGCTTGATTAAACATTTTCCTTGAATTTACTCGTGTTTACAATGTATTTAATGCTGTAGTAGCCAGTTTTTTCTGTTGATTCTCGTAATTGGAGTTCTGTTTGTATTTGATAATAGGCGTGAATAACGTGCAGGTTGTTACAGATTATTATTATTTTCTTGCAATAGACTGCTTCTATGCAAGGCTGAGTGTACAAAACAGTTTTTGTGATTTTTTTCCCCACTTCGGTTGAAAATGTATACACGGTCGAGACGTCTTTGATAAAGCTTTTCATAAGATAATTTAAATGATTTCTGTATCCCCTGATTCATCTTGTACAGAAATTACATTCGAATACAATTTATGATAGTATGTAATTTATTAATAAACTGTTTAGACTTACGCTTCTGGTACCTGGCCAGAGTAAGAGTAACAATGAAAAGTGTTTTTTTAGACTCAAACGAAAAGCGTACCCAAATTTATTTGAATTGAAGCCTAATGTCCCAACCACTACACGAAAGTAGACCATGATTTAAAAAAATGACATGGAATCAACATGGAATGTATTTATTTGGTTATCATTAGTATTTTAATTCTTGCTAAATAGTTATTATTTTTTTAAAATTTATTTTTTTAATTTTATTTATTTGTTTATGGACAGCCAACAGACATACATTATTATTTGTGTTTGTAAAATAATGACTTGATGCAATTTGCGTGTAATCCGCACATATTTTTTGTACAACAACTGGCACCCAAATTCTGGGGCCCCATTGTTGAAGGTTATTTATTGTGTTTACATTTATATAAACAATGTTTTCAACTTCCTAATCTGGGAACTCCTGCAACTTCGAAATAGAAATAGTTTTTTGAACAATATGCGTTTTTTAAATATCTTGCAACACTTACTATTTCCAAATGTGCAAGTGTTTAAATTTTTTAAATTACATTATCTATTTAAAAAATTTGTGTGCAATATCCAAACCTATCTTTCTCTTTATATTTTTCTTCTGTCAGGTACCTACTCGCCCAATTACCACGTACAAAACATAAAGTTTTTCAAAATTAGATTTTTTGCCTTATTTCTTTGATATTCAATAACGCGTTCTAGTACTTGCTCAAGGATATTTTCTAGGTTCTATAAATTATAATTTAAAGAATGATTAAGGAAGTACTGATTCGGCCTTAATTCCTTTGTTCTGAATAAAATCACGCAATGCTTTATTCTGATTTCTAGATTTGGTTCTGTTGATTGACATCCGTGTCTTGCTTCAAAGCCAAATTTCAAAAAAGTCGTTTGTATGTTTTTTGTCATTTACTTGTTGATTGCAAGATGAAATGTTTTTTATGGTTCCAACTCTTGGTTTAAAAAAGGTTTTTATCTAAACACAACACAATAATATGAACCTGTGCAATTTAAAATGGCCACTAAAATAGATCATTATTATACGTGTTTATCTACTTACAACCACTAAATAATAAAAAAACGGTTCATTGTTATTTTGACTAGTATAAGTTTTTTTTTGATTACCTAACTGAAATCTTTAAAAAATCTAAGGTACACAATAGAACATTTAAAAAATACTTAAATAAATCATGTACGCTGTCCTATGGTTTATCAATATTTTTTTAGTGTAATAATAATAAAATAAATTGTAAGAACTGCGATCCGTTTAATTATCTCTTCATTTTGAATCAACTTAAATTACATCATCTGTCAAAATATGTTTAATTACTACGTTATTGGTAGGTACTCTTGTCAATTACGTTTTTTTAATCACAATGTCATGTTATGGATGTTTTCCAAATTATTTCCCACGTGATTATTCTAACCAGAATACCACGAACGTTAATGACAAGTTAATCCCCATCTAATTATTTAGAATAATTGTATTATCTCTTCTAACAATCGTTTTTGCTACGCAGGTATACCTACGTACGTATACGACGTATTCGTATTTAACTAAAAGTATAGGTAATACTGTGGTCAAATAGTAATGGTGTAGTACCTACACTATTTCTGATTTTGTTTTGATGACGTAGTTTTAGATTTTTTGTCGTAATAGCTGTCGGACGATGTGGAAATCAACAATATTGACGATTTTGGTGACGTGATAACGATTTCTTACCATGGATGTTTAACGTTTTCGCGATCACAATGGAACACGCGTTAAAAGTTATCGATCGGGATTATTAAACGAGCGCATCAAGTCGCGAGCCCTTTCCCGAGATATATATTCTTCGCACATATCTTCATTCAATCTTTCTCGAGTGCCGTATTGCATTTAGCCGGCGTTCGGCAAGCCAAATATTGAGAAAAGCAGTCGACATAATAAACAATGCGACACGCGCGTTGATTTGACGTTTAACGTTTGTCCGCGATATCGCGTGCGAGCACCGAGCCGAGCATTGCCGAGGCAACGCTCGGCAATGCTCGGCACGGCGAATGTGGTATGAACGTATGTTCATTGTGATCGGTCAAATCGTTCGCGTTAGCACGTGGTTAGCACGTTTTTAACTACGTCGATAGTTATCTGTGATTGAGCTCCAGAGCAGGCTAATTTTACCGCAGGCAAAACGTTCAGTTAGTAAAAATCCATCCAGCCTGAATTCTGGTAAAAGTATAATTTCACAATTGTGACAGTGCCTGTATGTAATTTCTTCACAAATATAAGATTATTTAGATATGCGTATCTATGTTTTCCACTTGATAATAATGATTTCCTTTTAGTTTGAAAATACCAGCTTTAATTTATTTAACAAGGTTTGGACATTGCTTACAGACTTCATTTAAATGAGCTGAATACTCCATTCAAGAATATTACCATATTTATAAGTTTATGTACTATAAGCGTTTACTAAGAATCTTCATAGGTACGTGTATTGAATCAAACTTTATAAGGCTTTTCGAGAGATCCTTGATTAGAGTAGTTTTAAAATGTAAGATTTTTTTATCTGATTAAACCAAATCTAAATATTTTAGTGTTTTTCAATACATTTTTATGCAATAAGACCAGAAAATAGGATTAAAGCTTGTTCCCCCCCCCCCCTTTCAAAATTGTAAAAAACGTTTTTTAAAAAAAAAAAAAAAAAAAAAATTTTTTTTTTAGTTTAAGAATTTCCCAATATTGCTTTTTTAAATTTGTTTATTTGTTACTTGTTATCTTCTAAATACACGTCGTGTAACACTTAAAATCAAATACTTCTTAGATAATTTTATAATATTTCGAATTTTAGATAAGACTTTCGCATATTGCAGTATTTAATTTGATTATTTGTTACTTGTACTCTTCAAATAAAGCGTCCGTGTAACACTTAGAAATGACAAAATACTTCTTAGAAAATTTTATAATATTTCATTGAATGAATCGCAGTTATCGAAATTGTGTAAAACCTATTTATAGTCCGATTACTTACTAATAAGTAGTAGTAATTGATTAGGTTTATTAGTACTTATTAGTTTCGAAAGATTTAGTAGAGATTTTCAAACCTTAGGAAGACAACAGGGGTTACCCAACATCCCTTGTGTTTGAGATACGTCTTTAATAAAAATGATTAAAGTTTTAATAAAAAATAATACTGGGTACAACTTCCTTTTTTATTTATTTTGACCAGTTAGCGCTTTCACTCTGTAACGGGCATCTTCATACAATATAATAAAACGGCGGCCATCTTCAGGACAATATAATAAAACTTGATCCCCCAGGTTCCCCACACTTGTTACATTACTGCCATTTAACACATTGTTTTTTGTATTTCGTCTCTTCTTTCTCTCATGTTGTCTTTTTACCAACTCATGTGTTTAGTATCTAAATTTATTTTGTAAAAAACTGCTATTTCTACTTTTGTCTTGTTTACAACATGTTACCACCAGTCCTGAAGATGCCCGTTACAGGTGAAAGCGCTAACTGGTCAAAATAAATAAAAAAAGGAAGTGTAACTCAAGTATTTTTATTTAACTTGAATAAGTTATATATTAATAATGTAATCTTGGAATTCCACGAAGTAATGTCAATTAAAAAATATAAATCAAAATTTATTCTTTATATTTTTTTTGCTGTCATTAAATTCAAAGTGGACAGCAGCAGGCAACAATAATATTGAAGACTTTTCCTCAATTAGTACGTTGAAGGATACCCTTTATATGATAAATAATATTAAGTAAACGAAGTAGATATTTTTATTCAATCATACATCAAATTCTTCAATTAAATTTTACGTTTTATTTCAATTGTGAAATGTTTGTATTATTTTGAAATAAATCGATATATTAAATTTATGCCTATCTTTGACTTTAAACCGACCTCTGATAAACCTCAAAAGAGAAATGATGATTTATATAACCAATTTTACCAGTACATTAAGATTACTATGCTAAGTTCAAAAGGCCGTACCGGACCCCAGTGTATAAACATTGTCTCCAGACATTAGAAATCTTGGAACTCTATAATATCAAATATAAAATGTTCATTTAGAGATCTAGCGTAAAACTACTGTAGAATTGTATTTGTAACGAATAATTAAGTTAATAATTTCTTCAGTTGAATGTTATTTCAGCCGCGTACGCCATATTATATTATTGGTATGTAAAATAATTATTATGCAGTCAATACTTCGTTGTATGATGAAGTGTATGTTGTGTGATAGCGTATCTAGGCATTGGCATACCACAGTTCCCATCAGGCAGTCATTTAATTATACATTCATTTCACGCCATCAAATTATAAATGGTCTCCACCCTGATCGTGTAATTAATGGTGACTCAGTCTTTTGTAAATATTTTATAATCGATAGATAGGACAAAATCAGGTTTACAATTGAATGGAGTAAACTTAGATACTAAAGTAAAAACCCTTTGTAAATATGCATTCCTTAAAAACCATCTGTTTCTCGGAAATGTAAATATATTTTAATTAAATGCTTATTTGACCTTACGATGATTACGTTATGATTATGTTAAGCCATGTTTTTCCATTTTACGGAAAACAACATATGTTGATAAATTTAATGGAACGGTATTTCAGGTGATATTATCTACTTAGCTAAAAATCAGACTTATTTATCAGACTACTATTAAAAAAATGTGAATAAATAGGTCACTAACGTACCTAGTATAAATTCGGCTTTTTGTAGATATATTTATTTCAGATTTATTACAACCTCAATGTTAAAAATATATAAAAATGAATCAATAGATAACGACGTGTGCTTAGTTTTCGTTAGTCAAAATAAGAGTCAAAGTACTAAATTGAAAAAAATTACGTATTGTTTATTATAAAAGTGCTTGAGTGTCTCAAATGAAAATGACAGACAGGTATATCCTTATCCGGAAGAACGATTTACGCTTTGATTTTCGTACATTCCATTGACACCTCCATCACGTACTGCGTCTAGTTAGTTCCGAACACGAGACCATTGTGCATTGCGTTGAATTTTTATATTTTTGTTTGTTATTGGCATAAGTTTATTGTTTGTTGTTAATGACACCTCCCGCAGGACGGTGGCCTAGCGTTGACATTATTCCCGCAACTTGCGCTGTATTGTCAGATAACCGGAAGTACACTATCACAATAGACAGCTTCCGATCCGAATGGTATGAATCACACATTCTGCGTGATTTCCCGCATACCTACCGCCTACTGCCTCCCGCTGCCTTTACAGCTTTAGAATTCTCAATAACATTCACATAACTCCTGTCAACACTATTGTCAAATCGCCTTGTCGTATCATATATGACGGTGAAATGTCTTCACAAGAGCTCATTAGTAAAAAATATCCATAATCAATTCTATTATTCAAACATTTTTGAAATTAAATACAAAAAAACAATTAGTCAGTATTGAAACTTGGTGAAAGTATAATCTAGTATATAGCAATTGATATTATTTTTTATTCGCAAATTGTGAGATAACCCCCGTTAATATATTTAATATCATCAATTAAGTAACTAACAAATTAGGATTGTGTGTTATTTTTAAGCAGCTACAATTAAGTTTTCTCACTATTGTATGTGTTTATTAATTTACTACCGTGTGAATAATCTATTAAAATTACCTCAGCAAAATTTGAAATTGCTCGAGTCTGATTCACCGATTGATTGGCGAACTTTGTCAAAGTACCGTAATGCCATTAATCACAGAAGTATTTTGGGCGACCAGACGGTAGACTGAGCATTATTTGATGTCTGTGGTCTGGGCCTAGTGTCTGGGTCTAGCGTCTAGAATGTAGAGTCTAGTTAGGTGAGCACAATGGTATCAGGTGACTGCACTGACTTGATATCCGAGATGGTTGTACGTAAAGAGGATACGGTCACGAGTGACTGGATCACGTAGTTATAAAAAATAACATATATGAAGATCGTGTAGCTGGTTATCACAATGGTTTTGTTTTACCCTTCAATAATATTTTTAATAATTTTTGTATTATGGTAGAAGAAAGCAGAAAAATATGCAGCTTGTATAAAAATTGCAAGGGAACGTCCAAAAAAAAAAAAAAAAAAAAAAAAAAAAAAAAAAAAAAAAAACAAAAATAAAAAAAACAAAAGAGGAAGGAAAAAACAAACAATAGATCTAAAAAAATAAAATAAAAAAAAAAAAAAAAAAGAATCTTACTTTTATGTTTTTGATGGCTCATGAAAAGGCCGTGTAATATCTATCGTCATTATCGTTTAGATATTATCACCATTGTTGCGAATATCGGCTAACAATACGATGTACCGTTTCAAATGTGCATAAAAACACTAAAATAAAATAAAAAACAGGAGTTAAAATATTATTTTTAATCGTTTTTTTGTCTCCGCTGTTTTGTTCAGTATTGTAATATCCCCGTATAACTGTTTCTGCGAAAGTTCGCTCCGTATTACTTCAAATAGAATATACATAGAACCTTAACATACAGTGCCGTGGTAATGTCCACTTGCTATTTGATGCCACCATACTTAATAGTTATGTACCGCGTACTGCAGGTACTGTTTACTGTATAACTTCCATAAATATTCTGCCGGTTCTGCAGTAGCCGCGTACCGTAACATGCAGATTCCATAGCAGTTATTCAAGTTCCAAGGTCAAGTAACTATGTACTAATAATACTACATATTAACTTACAAGCACATATTATTGCATATTGAAAACATTTGATCAATATTTATTTATCTTTGTTTCCGCAGTGGGAATAATTTACCTGAAACGCTTTGAGTAATTCTTAGTCTTTAAAAAATCTCTTCCTTTCCACCTTAGATTTTTCCACTTTGGAAAGGTAGGTGCAGCGGGAATTTCTGTTTTAATACGGACCGGAAATGACTGGAAAGTTATTTTTTGCATTCATTTGACTCAAATTGTGTAGGAATGTAAATCGTATAGGTACCACAAATCGTATACTCAAACACGCGTTTCAGCTTTCAATATAATTAACTTACTATCAAACCGATTAGATATGTGCTAATTTTACCAAAGAAACATATCACGATTTTTATTAGAACGTTTAGGTACGTGTATTATATCTTTGGTATATTTTTCCTGGTTTCTATGGTATGGGGCCACGAAAGCATTATAAACCATTACCAGGTTTTTCTTGTCCTTGTAACGCGACCTTACTATGGTGTATCAATGACATGCAATGCCTTTCGCGTTTAGTAATAATAGACGTTGATTAATTTTAATCACGTGCATTTTGTGCAATTTGATTTCTTTATGACTCGTAAATCACACACTAAAAGTTATCAGTCGAAGGCTAGTAGTTACTGTTGAAGCCTTGATTTTATTTAAAGACGAAAAAACTAACATTACTAGGTCGAATTGAGTAGGAATTGCAACCAAGTTTTAATGCAGTATTGCCAATTTACCTTGCTGATTACACTGACCTGTTAACTTAACACTAGACAAACTATTTCAAAGAGAACTCTAAAAATTGTATTTTCCATTTGTATTTTGCAGTAAAAAAAAGACAAGTATATCTATCTTCCACTCTATTATACATTTTAATCGTTCTGTTTACCTCTAACAAGTTGAGATGGAGTCAAAATTTACTCAATCTTCTTTAGACTAGGACATGACAAGGAACTGAAGAAAATAGCCTGTTTGCGCCACTTTTCTTATAGGATAGTTTAAATATATTCTTTCTATTTTGTTTTTATGTCGTGTGTCTTTTGGTTGATAGATTTGGCCATTAGACGCTTGCCTTTAGCGGAACGTGTATTTTTTGGTTCCTGTCCACCATTGGCGGTCATCGTTGCCTTGTCACCACGCATGCGCCGACCGTTAATAATTAGTAACAAATTGACCACCGAGCGCGAGTGTTTTGGTATTGTTTATAACCTCAACTCCGCTCCATTTTAATCTTCCAAAGCAGTGAAATCTGAGAACAATCTGCGATCGCCCTCCAGTTCGTGTGTGCTATATGCTTCGTAGTGAAAATCCAGCGGCGGCGGCGACTGCGAGGCGATTTATATACCTGTTTAGAAGGACCAGTTCCGGTGAGTGCTCTATTAATATCATTGGATTCACTGCCGTAAAAATATTAACCTAGAGTACCTAATAATAAACGTTTATGATTATTGATATCAGAACAATAGGAAATATAAATTATTTATTTTCTAATGAACTTTTTGTAGTAGATATTTGTAATTGTTGAAATATCTGCTACTTATTTGTTCAACTAACATAATATATTATTGTTAGGACGTTGTTAGGTACATTTATGTTATTATATTAACAGATTCCTTATAGTAGATATTTGTAATTTATGGGAATATCTACTTATTTAGTTGTCTACCTTATGTAAACAATATTACGACGTTTCAAATAAAACATTAATTTGTTACTCATATACAAATAAGCTGCGTGTACCTACCTACTACTTTCGCCTTTATTAAATTGGAGGCATATGTATCGAAATACATACTTATTTTATTGAAGTCAATTTTCGTTATACTTTGTTTGAATATAAGCGTGTATATTGCATTTACTGACTGTCAATAAATTATACGTATACATAGGTAGATACTTTCATGACTGTTTAGCAATACATAAGTTATTTGTTTGTTAGCAGACATTTTATGATAGGTACGGATAAAGTATCGAAATATCTAGGTACTTTGACGCCTAGAATATATTATTTAGGTATATAACCTATATGATTACACTTCCTTGCGTTATAAGCGGATAAATAATATAGATTTGTTTCTTATAAGGAATATATATTATTAGCATAATGGCTACTGTGGCGGCTAGACGAATAAAAAATGGTTGAAGCCAAGCGGGATCGTGTGTTTTCAGAAAATGCAAAATATATTTGATATGTTGCCGATAATATTCACGGATCCACCCGTCATGACGCAATTCCGAGCGCAAGGGCAGTTGGTTGAATCATTAAGATCCGAGTTTTATTCATTAATGGATGAGACGAATTTATTAAATTTGGAGTTAGATTCTGAATACAGCGTCAATTATCAACCATTAAATGCATTCGATGACCTTTACTGTATGGTCAAGAATATGCAAGCGAGACTCGATGCAATAGGCAAACCCGGCGAATCGAGTAAAGCCTTCGGAAGCAGCTGAAAATTATAGGGTAGTTTGGGAATCTTTAATATCCAAATACCATGACGAGAGGGCGCTGGCTACCTCGTATTTAAATCAACTATTTTTCATAAAACCTGTCCAAGGTCCTTCGGCTGAGAATATAGAAAAGTTAATTGATAATTTTGCAGCTAAAATTTCGGCTTTTAAATCAGCTAAAAATTGAAAATCTAAGTGAATTTATATTCATCCATCTAGGCCTTAAATTGCTGGACGCAGACACCGCCAGGTGTTTTGAAATGTCCATAAGAGACAGCGAACGCATGCCTACGTATGATGAATTCCTTCGATTTGTTCGAGCACAAGTTAAAATATTGTATCGGACATCGAACAAAGCGAGCGGTGACTTTCCAAGCACGAGCGGGGGCGGCGGAAGGGTAGTAAATCCCAATCATTTCCTTCTAAACCTCCGCGAGCGTATGTGAGCACTCAAGTCCAGCATACGGTAGTTCCGTGCTCTATGTGTCAGAGTAGTGAACATACGCAACTTTTTAGCTGTAATGCATTTTTAAACCTCGCGCCTACCGAAAGGTTTCGGTACGTAAAAGACAATAAGTATTGTACGAATTGTCTCAATGCCAATCATAGATCATCAAGTTGCCCATCTAAAAACACTTGTCGTAAGTGCCAAGGCATCCACCATACGCTTTTACACTTTAATAATGCCAATAACTCAGCAACAGTACGCAAATCAGATAAAGGAACGAATTCCCGTAAGGATAGCACTGATACGGCAAACAACTCGGATGAGGATTCTCCCCCCGTGTGTGTAATGTCAACGGGTCGTACAAATTCGCCTAGAACGGAAGTACTGGCGACGGCGCAAGTATTGGTAGCCGGTCGCAACGGTCAGGATATCGTAATTAGATGCCTGTTGGATCCTGGATCTCAAAAACATTACATAACCTCTCAATGCAGTCACTTGTTAGGTTTATCTACAAATCGCGGCTCTGTTTCGTCGGTTAAGGGTATTGGTGGAGCAAGTCAACCTGTTAAAGGTTTTGTCAGTCTGACTATCAGATCAAGATTTGAGGATAGGTCGCGATATACTATCACGGCACTCGTATTAGACGAAATTACCTCTAAATTGCCAACATGTCCCGTGGATCTGCCATCAGTGGATATATTTGATAGCGTGCCACTGGCAGATGAGACATGGGGTATCCCAGGTCAAATAGACCTTCTTATTGGCGTTAAACTCTTCGCCAAGTTACTGATGCCAGGAAAAATAATAAATAATCCTGGACTACCTGATGCACTGCAAACAGCATTAGGATACATAATTCTAGGAGATGCCCCCTCTGCGACATCTCTCAATTCAACTGTTGGATATTGTTCAACATACGACATAAAAGATTTAGTTCAAGATGCTTGTGAAATTGAAGACTCAGGTAAAGGCGTCATTCTTAATGCCGAAGACAAACAAGCTGAGGAAATTCACAACGCTCCGTTAAAACGGAAGGAAGATGGAATTTATCAAGTGGCTCTTCCTTTTACAATGAGCGCTAACCATCTTGGTGATTCTTTCTATGTGGCTGAACGTAGACATTTAGCCCTAGAAAGGAAAATTGCAGCACAGCCAAAATTGAAGTTGCTGTACGACGACGGTATAAGGGAACACTTCAATAAAAAATACTTATCTGAGGTGCCTTTGCAAACTGAACATTCGGCAAGTGAGTATTATATCTCACACCATGCTATCTGTCGTGGAGATAAAGCTACTACTAAATGAGAGTCGTTCTAGACGCCAGTTTGAAAACGACCAGTTGTTTCTCCTTGAACGACGTGCTTCACGCAGGACCTAGTCTTCAGACAGATTTATTTTGTGTTTTGTTGAACATGCGATTATTCCCAATAGCCATTACGGCTGATGTACGGCAGATGTGTCTTTGCATACATATACGTGAGGAAGACCGTCCTTACCAACGAATAATTTATAGATTCGAATCTCAAAACCCATTGAGGGTATACCCATATAATCGAGTTGCCTTTGGTTACGATGTAGCCCTTCTTTAGCCTTACGCACTATTCAAGAATTAGTGAAAGATGAAGGTAATAAGTATCCTATCGCTTTTATATGAATAATATCTTTAGTTCTACAATGAACAAAACTCAAGCTCTTGAAGCAGCTCAACAGCTCATTGAATTATTTAAGTCAAATGTGCTTCAATTCGTCAAATGCGTGTCTAATTTCCTAATACGCTCAGTATTAGCATTTTTGGACTCAACAGCGGCACATTGGATTCATTCGTTCCCTCACTGGTGGCAAACCTTTGTAGCCAACCGTGTAACTCAATTGCATGAAATTCTAGCTAGCAGCTATTTTTTCCACGTCAAGGGTACGGAGAACCCTAGTGACTGCCTATCAAGATGCTTAACGCCCGCACAGCTAGTGGATCGCTTTCATCCACGCCATATTTTACACGTTAATCCTTTGCAATAACAACTTCATATAGGTTTAATTTAGGTTTAGATTAATATTAATGTATCTTTTCACAATAAGGCTGTTCCTTTGATAGCGCAGTTTCGTTAATTTTTAATTTATTTTGTTTTTTCTTTCGAAAGGCGTTCCTTTCAAGGCCGGGGGAATGTTTGCGCCACTTTCTTATAGGAAGGTTTAAAATATATTCTTTCTATTTTGTTCATATGTCGTGTGTCTTTTGGTTGATAGATTTGGCCATTAGACGCTTGCCTTTAGCGGGAACGTGATTTTTTGGTTCCTGTCACCATTGGCGGTCATCGTTGCCTGTCACCACGCATGCGCCGACCGTAATAATTAGTAACAAATTGACCACCGAGCGCGAGTGTTTTGGTATTGTTTATAACCTCAACTCCGCTCCATTTTTATCATCCAAGCAGTGAAATCTGAGAACAATCGCGATCCCCTCCAGTTCCGTGTGTGCTATATGCTCGTAGTGAAAATCCAGCGGCGGCGGCGACTGCGAGGCGATTTATATACCTGTTACAGAAGGACAGTTCCGGTGAGTGCTCTATTTGGTTATATCTTCGACCGGAGACCACGCGCACGTTTGCTTTATTATCTCTCATTTCTTTTAATTATTGAACCAGTGACCTTCGGGTGAAGCGCTGAGGCTTTCTGTTGGAAGATTGCGCGATCATCCCCGGGCATATATAAATTGCCTAATCATAGCCTATCTATGTAAAATAAACATCATTGGCTATTTATTACTTTATGAAGGGAATTCAATTGGGTGTTAATAATAATTTGTTTTTTGGATCAGAAACTTCATGGTCAAAATATAATACAATATTTTATTTTGACCACGCAGTTCATTATTGGATATCATTTCATGGAATAACATTTTAAAATCGTGAAAGAAGTGTGTTTTGTTCATATTTTTAAAATGAAACTCTTAAGTTTTCCTATCGTCTTGAAGATGGCCTATGTTCTTGAATTTTGTCCGAAATCCTTCCGTATTCGATCGATTATGTAAATAGTTATAAGTATTATAATTATGAATACTGGTAGTTTTGGCACGATTCTAAGAACACCATTTTTTTTAATGTTGCAATTTCCTTGAATAAAGTACGCACTGGTTGCACTACATCAAATTAATCGATTTATTTTTTTAACAGCATCTACTATTTTGTCTTACACAACACACGTGTTATTCATAATGTACGTGACTGTCACAATATTAAACACTGCTGTATGTTGATTATGTTATCGTTCTTAAAATCCTTTATACACCATTTCCGCTATATATGAAAATGCAATAGGTTACGAAATATCACTGAGTAATATCTTTTTATTAAGGCTTCAGTGCCAGTTAAAGCGAGAGCAAGGTTGTAGTTTTTATAACGAAAAGAATGTGCACGATTTTTATTGTGTTTCGATATTTACACATGCATATCTCATTACTTTATGTATTTAACAAAGCACCATAATATTTAGATATGATTAAATATTTGACAACTTTATTATTTAGTTACGCAATATATCTTTGAGCAAATTTTTAAATATTAAATAAAAAATGCATGTGATTGTTCATTTAACTTTCCAAAACGTTGCATATTAAAAAATATATAATATAATTTTTATTTGACCACCTCAATAAACACATAATTTTAAAAAAACATCCAAGATTGAGGAAAATTATTTTTAATTGTTTTTATCTTACCGGGAATCGAACCCGGAACCTCCATGTTAGTATATGCGTCCAGCGTCTTTGCTACTCCACGGATGAGACGTTTTAATCCTGTTATAATCAGTTCATATAGTTCTAAGTTTGGAATTTTTATTGCAAACTATTATTCTTCTTAAAATAGGGTTCTTCCCGATAGCATGAATATTCTTGAAAACGTTATAAATAAAGTATTTTTACAATTCCAACGATATAAAACACAATGATCAAAAATTTTGTTTTCATTTATAAATTTATGTTTTAAAAACGCGAAAATACGAATGATTTTTAACGCCCGTTATTGGCCAATGACGTCATTCCCGTCCACCGTGAAAGGCGTGAAATTCATTCCGTAATGAGCGCCTATATTGCTGTGACTTCACACCGCATGCGCGCCAAATGGAGGATTTTGCGAGCGATTTGAAAAAGTGCTATTTCAAACCGTGCTAGAAAATTCATATGACATCGTAAAAAAAAAAAAAAAAATTCCCTTGATATTGTAATTTTTCAATCAATTTTTTAAAATAAAAAATAAAAAATCGGGAAGAACCCAATTCTGTTACTATTATCTTTTAAATTACTTATTTATTAATTTGATCAATCTTATCCATTTTTAGCAAAATATATAAATTTACGATGTGATATTGCGTAGATTACACAGCTCTAAGTTCAATTCAACAGGAATTGAAAATTTCGCTTGAAACGGCTTCCGCTCACCTGAAACATTACATCTTGCGACTAGCAGTTAGGTTAGCAATAATTTAACCTTAGCTTCAATCTACCGTAGATACGTAATAACAGTGACGATAAACGATAAACTAGTAGCCGGCTCATGCGGGTTATATCTTGGTACTAAGACCAAATGTATATCTAAGTCTTGATACTTTCAGTTATCATTACGGTTTCATTAAGTGGCAGGCCGTCAGTTCGCTGGCGGGACTGACATCCTATTATAGAGAAATCAGGCAGTGAAACTCACGTTTGATTTTACCTGATTAATTGCTGGTCAGAGGTCAGCCTTACGCTTTCCTGACTAGTGGCTTAAGTGCTTCACTTATTGTTTATGAAAAGATAAGACATTATGTTTATCCGTGGATTTTCCATACAAAAATGTAGTTAGTTGTTGATACTTATACCGATAATAACTGGCTACCACCCGCCTCTTTGTTTTTATGTTTGTATTACAAAGTTACATAAAGCGTCTGTTGCTTAGACTTAGAGTATCCTTTGGTTTTACCCATTGGAGTTTATTTATTTATGTTTATACATTTTCTCCTATTTTAGCACTAGGGTTAATGGTCCGATCCGTGTCCTCGTTACGGCAATTACTATTTTCATTATTGTTATTGGAAACCATTGGAGCATATCTGATGGAGAAAATACGTTCTGCGGACTAAATATATCCACATTGTTGTGACTGATGAATGGTCGGGACTAATCGGCCGACCAAATCGATGTGAGTTTAAACCCTTTTTGTTATACTGGAAAAGCCGTCATTTTTTGCACATCTCGAAAAAAGTATAGTATTGTATGCTTATAATCAGCAACTTCGAGGAAAAAATATTATTGTTGGTATTTTTTTCATGCCACGTGTTCCAATCTTACGGTGAGTTATTATCGTCCTCGGAGCGGACCTGTTCGGTTACCAAGATCTCCAGAATGAGATAAGAGGTCAAAAAAATAGAGCCGCAGCTATCTCGGATGTCTGAAAGATGACATCTGGAAAAATCAATTCATGAGAACAGATAGTAAGGTGAAAATTTACAAAACCTGTGTTCGCCCCATAATGACATATGGAATTGAAACAAGGGCGGACACACGTAAGACCAAATCCATGCTGAGAGTCTCGGAGATGAAAATTCAAAGATGTATCGCCGGGAAAACTCTGAGGGACAGGATTAGAAACGCCCAAATTCGAGCAACTTGCGAAGTCCAGGATGTTGTCAGGTGGGGAAGAGAAAGAAGAAGAAACTGGCATGCACACGTTGAGAGAATGGACGACAGTAGAATAGCCAAATCCGTGATGCATCTCATCCCACCTGGCCGCCGACTTCCTGGACACCTGCAAAAAGATGGAGGAACAGTTGGGAGTCGATATCCCAAAAGGCAGCATCGAATGAGAATGATACAGACCCTAGGTCTATCTTAAGAAGAAGAAGAAGAGATTTGTTGTGATGACATACAGGTAATAAATACGTTAACAGGTCTTCCAATACCCAACTTTCAGCTTATTTGACAGTCCTGGACCATAAATAAATCAAAACATGTATTATGTGTACACATACAATAAATAAATAAATATTTTTTTATGTTTTCTCATATACAGTGCGAAACACAAAGCTTATTGGTTTTGTCACAGAAGTTCAAATTTTACTTGATTTGGTGAAATCAACGAATTCAAATTTTTTCGTAGTAACACGCCGATGATAGTATGAATTATTTGTATTTTGTGATGTCTTTCATTCTTATTTAAAACGTGTCTTTTCTAACAGGTGTTCCATATTGATTTTAATTGCAAATATTTATTTTGTTTCAGGTATGTCACCCATCATTTACCAAGTGTCACCAACCCACAATCTTAAGTAACCCACTTGGCCCCTGGCTTGGGCCAAGTAAGTTACGGCCGAAATACACAATGATAATGATGTAAGGTTTGCTTAAGTTGATTTTATTTAAGTGTAATCATTAGGCGCCCATAGATGAGAAGTTCAGACCCGCGAGCCTCAGGTATTTTGCAGTTGAAGTAAAATCTGCTATAGGTACCCGGCTTGTGCGTTAGCGGACAACAGCAGGCCGGAGTTCAGCGCATCTTAAGATAAGTCCGTGGATTTGGCCTGCTCGTCTATGGGCGCTTATTAGTTTCACGTGTCGGTATTTTAAAATATTTCAATTTTTTACTAACCGTCTTTCAGAAAAGGCAAAATATTTAAAAATACTTTTCGTCTTATTACATTTTCTTAATACAGTTAGTTACGATATTTATTTAGTTTGAAGAGCATCGGAATTGGCTCGTGGTGGCGTGCCATACTTCCCACAATATGCCTGGTTGGGGGAGGGGGAAGGGGAGTACCAGTAAGCGACGTCCCTCGCTTCTAGCAATAGGACACATTTTTACATCAACATGCCAAGACCAACGAGGTGCAATCTAAAATAAAATACTGTTAAAACGCATTAAAAAAGCTGCTTTTTAGTAACTGTATCTATTCGAGTAAATAATTAAATTTGAAACAAAAATAATGAAAGGCGCAAAATATTAAATAAGTACCTATGCAAAATCATCTTTGACCATAGTGTTTGTACTCACTCGCATCTAGAGATTCAATAAAATGGTATAAATAATAATCTTGGTCAAGAGAGTATCTCGTTTCTTGATCAATTGGGTTCTTCTGGATTTTTTATTTTTTATTTCAAAAAATTGATTGAAAAATTACAATATCAAGGGGTTTTTAAAAATTTTTTTACGATGTCATATGAATTTTTTAGCGCGGTTTGAAATAGCGCTTTTTCAAATCGCTCGCAAAATCCTTCATTTGGCGCGCATACGGTGTGACGTCACAGAAATATAGGCGCTCACTTCGTAATGAATTTCACGCCTTTCATGGTAGACGGGTATGACGTCATTAACCAATAACGGGCGTTAAAAATCATTCGTATTTTCGTGTTTTTAAAACAAATTTATAAATGAAAACAACATTTTTGATCATTGTGTTTTATATAGTTGGAATTGTAAAAATATACTTTAAATATTTATAACGTTTTTAAGAATATTCGTGCTATCGGGAAGAACCCTATTGCAAGAAACTCTATTTATTGGTAAAGCAACATAGTTCCCTCTGGTTCTGGTGCCTTCATTAAAGGATCTAAATAAAAAAATCCAAATGTGAGTTACGAAGTCCACTATGCTATGGTTTAATACAATCCGATAATTATTATTGTAGGCTAGTTTCGTCAAATGCAAAGTATCTTGGCCTTGGTCTAACTGTATAGCCATCTTTTTCTATCGCACTGATTTTTCTCGGTTAAACTTTTTATAAATCTATCCCCTTGCAATTACATTGTCGCATTAGGAGTTTATTGATTGCGGGCAGTAAATCAATCAGAAATAAAAAAATGTTATAACGATGTTAAAAAAGCGTTATATTAATTATTAATATATGCGAAGATAATAAATCATTTTCAGCTCTTGTTAATTTACTCAAATGAAAGCTGCAGTCCCCTTTTTAGCTGTATTCCTGTTTCCTGCCAGCTCGTCATATTTTTTTATTACTTCGTTTATTTTATTTTAAATAATTGTTTTGTTTTATCTGATGTCGCCTCAGTCCATTACCGTCTCTAATCCAATGCCTTGTGTAGTTGAAACCTTCATCTATTAAAATTATACGATTTTGTGTGCTTCTCTGTACCCTCCGCTGAATCTAACCTTGAAACATCCAAACTGTTTCATAACTTTATTTTATTACTTTTATCCAATCAATAATAATTCTCTGAATTTTAATCCTAACCTTCACACAATGTTACTATTCTACAAAAAAATACATTTCATTCGTTTTAAATCAGTTTCTCTACTTATATAGTATCTGCTAAGATTAAGATGAAATCATAAAAGTAAATTAAAATTACTACAAAATAACTGTATACTATGTAAATGGTGTTATCTAAAAATAATGGAGATGACGTTAGACAAATAAAATGTATATTTTTACAATAAAAATCTTTCGCAATGATAGTCTCGTTTCTGTGCATTTAGAGTTCATCTTATTCTCATTTTAACTATAAAATGATGGACGGAATTTAAGTATATATTTATACATATCTTTACAGGATAACCAGCGGTTATAATTACGTTAGAACAAAACAAAAATAATTAATATAGGTAAATAAATAATATTCTCAACATAAAAATATTAGATACAAATATACTAGTGAGTTCAATCTTAATAATAAAAATAATGCAAATTAAACAAAATGTGTTTTCTCTCGAAAAGCAAAAATTAGATTTTAAAGAAGTCTCGTATAGCTTGTAATAGTACTTGTCCCAATCAAATACTACAGTGACTATTTGCATATTAATTCATGCATCACACGTAAACTCGCATCAGTTTGTGTGTATCACTTTCAAATTCTATAAATACCTCATGTATACCTACAAGTAACTACACTATACAGCTGTATGTGTATAAAAAACGTTCTAAATTACTACAAACTACAATATTTTTTCAGCAATTCGCTTCAGTCCACATTATTACAAGCGATTTCTCGTGGTTTACGTAACCTTTTGTTTTGTTACGTAGTCATGTTGCCCACTGTTTTGGTAGGATACTTCTCTTGCATTATTACTATCATTACTTACCAACGACAAAGTTTCGCAATAATAATGAATTATTATGATTCTTCATGCTGTGACGGTTTCAAACTGATGTATAACAGAATGAATGACATATTTCGTATTATTTAATATTGCTAACGCTAGCTGGTTAGTGATGGCTTCATGGCTTCCCATTGCCTCTTACATTTTGCGGTTGGAAAATTGGCGTTTAAATAACATTAATTTGTTACATTTCGCAAGGTTCACCCATCATTTTCAATTTTATCCGAAACCCCTAAAAACTTAATTGAATTTGAGGTTTGCGTAAATTAATTCATTTTTTTATGTTACTTATTGATTCAATCCACAAATTTGAAGTAAATTGAATTATTTTCTGAATCACTAAAAGCTGTTAAAGTTCAGTTACAGAGGCTAGTCTAGAAGAACAGTGGAATGATATAGTGAACTCAATTATTATTATTAGCATTGATAATTTATAAAAACGCCGTTTTCGTCTAAATATAACTCAAGGGCGCTTAAAATATTGAATCTAACGGCAGAATTTCAAGTGAATGAAACTCATTCTGTGAATAGAAAATACACTGATCAAAAGAGATACATTAGAGAACAAAAGGGTCTTAAGTTTCTTTCGAAACATCGCTTCACTCTCACAGTTGCGCACTTCATAATAACTTCGCACACATAAATAAGGGGATGTATAGTCCACGCGATAATAATTCATCGTGATAAAAATACTCGTACATTTGCCAAATAATTTATCCTTCTACTAATTATAATTTATTTTTTTATTTTGAGTTATTAATAGGAATCCATAATGATTTATTAAATGCACTCTAATTTCGTTTTTAACAGAAATAATAGTTATTTCCTTCCATTCAAATGTACGAGTATAAACGAGTCGCGCTCGCTGTTATTTTTTGCGGTTCGCTCGGTTATCAATAATAAAAAATATAACAGAATTTGATTCGTTTTCTTTGTATTTATTGAAGATAAATATTACAGCGTGTTTATTTATTGAAAACTTCATGTTCAATTACATAGCAAGTTTACAAGGGCGGGCTGATATCAACACATCATTTTAAATTATCACCTACTTAATAAATTATGCGTACTGTTAGTTAGTAAATTGAATTGCCTAGTGATCTAAAGTCGCTGACTTTAGATTAAAAACCCCAGGTTTAAATTCCATTGTACCACAATTTGTTCCTTGCTTTCTGGCCCAATTAAACTTCTATCTATTCGACGAAGAAAATCGAAATTGACATAATATTTTTTAGTTACATGAAGTGATTTGTGCTTTGTTTATCCTTGCTATTTTTTTGAGAATGTTTTAATTGGTTCCGTTTTTTAGTACTTTAATTAACCGTTTTGTTGCTTCGATGATTTCATTAAATTGTCTAAAATAGTTTAATGTGACATGTTTTTGAACCATGTCGGATATCGAAGGTTGAAGCAACTATTGATCTGTAGTCTGTAGCATCGCCATAGTTGACATTAACCTAATTCTTAATGCATCACTTATTTTTGTCAATCTTGAAATCAATCGATTCTTATAATAATCGTAGTATATAGTTTCTTCACGGTGTCAATAAACATTATAGATGATATTACACGATGCTGGTTAAAAAAAATCTAAGTATTTTGTTATAACTTTATAAATACGAAAAAAATCTACGTACCTACTTGTAATAACAATAATTTGTTTTATTTTCATATTTACGTCCCTGACGGGCTTGAATATTGCTTGATTAATTAATTATTGATGTTATGCTCGTCCAGAATAAGTGAATATATATTTTTTGTCGTATTCGCACATAAGGACATTAATTTGCGGATTACACCTTACCCAAATCACTTTTAAAATTATGGAAGAAGTAATTTTACAGCTTGACTTATAACTGCAATTTTATTTTTCTTTCTGGTTCTTTTTAGGAGTGGCGAATTAGAGAGAAGCCTAATCCTTGCGACCATAAATAAAGAATATTGTATGCTTACAATATTTATTTTTGTATCATTGATTTTAAAAATAGTTGTTCAAAAAAACTTGTACTAGTAACATTTTTACAAGAATTCTTACGCCCTTTGCGTGACTCAAAATATTTCATCGACTTCGGGATCATAGTTTTATATCGCATGACATAAATTTATATTGCATGAGTCAGGTAGTGAATCCTAGTACAAATCGATAGTATTTATTTAGCGATTATAGAAAAGATCACCTGAGACACATAGAAAAGGATAGCAATAAACCCATGCTAGAAAAGGATTCAAAGTTAGTGATTATGAAATTTTACAAAATTTGCCTTATTTATATACATACTCACATTCATTATCATTTTTAATTTATTTTAAAAACTTATGGAAACTTTCAGTGGAATTCAGCAGCATATAATATTTATCCACAGTTTCAGTATTCAGTAACAGTCGAAAGTATTCAGAAACGCCAAAGTTGTCGCGTGGCTTCGCATCGTAAGAAGTTCAGGTTTAGGGCGTCCTGGAGGATATAAAGAGGATTGGCGGTCAGGTAACCAGCGGCCGTCCCTTCGCACAATCTTAGTCCTCGATTTTCCCCCTGAAATTAAGCCCTCGACATCTAAAACTTCTGGGAAGGAATCATTGCTCCAGTGTTAAATTCCAGAGAGAAAATCGTAGACTACGATGTATGGAGTAACGGCTGCAGGTCACGTGACCGCCAATCCTCTTTAAGATGTATTTCGTGAGCTATTTAACTTGGGACTTTTATTGTTTTATATCACACACGAGTGGTGGCGGTGGTAAAACCAGGACGCTCCCTGCCCTAATTCCACTGCTTGCGTGTTGCGGTACATATTATAGGTACGTCGCTTCCTTCACAAAGTGTGTTTTATTTCACGATATTTTGATATAAACGTTTTATTAATGCGTTCCGTGTGCCATACTTTATTATGGTGCTGCATAATACAATCCCTTTTCTTCCTAGTTGTCCTATCAGCGATAAAGGATTTTGCTATTAATTTATGGGATTTAACCAATGACATTCATTTTCATAGATAAGCTATTTTCTTCCGTCCCTTGTCATGTCCAGATTTAGACAATGGTCTCATTTTCCACTTGTTAGAGGGAAACAGAATGATTCAAATGTATTAGATAGTGGAAGATAGATGTAGTTATCCTTGTTTCACTGCAAAATACAAATGGAACATACAATTGTGACAGTTCTCCCTGAAATAGCCTGTCTAGTGTTAACTTAACATATCTCTAGTTTTAACTAAGATCTTAACCTAATCGGCGCTGCAATATTACCGTGTAATCGTGATATAAAATTGTTACAAAAGCCTTTAAACCCAATATTTTTCACATCGCTATTCTCCTTGCATCATCCTTATGACTTACGACTGTCCGTTCCTAAAACCACCTCTATATGCCAGTAGCTCAATCACAGATGATTGTCGACGTGCTTAAAAACGTGCTAAACATTTGACCGATCACAATGAACATACGTTCATACCACGGTCGCGTTGCCAATCACCATAGATGATAGGCATACTTTGACAAATGTTTCGTTTTATTGCTTTTTCAAATTGATTTAAAGCAATTAAATGGCATGATAAATTGTGCACAAACAATTAAAACTAAAGAATTTTACTTTACTTACAGTTTTGGCGTATTTTCCATATTTAAAGCGGTAATTAATAATCCCGTTCGATAACTTTTAACGGATGTTCCATTGTGATCGCGAAAACGTTAAACATCCATGGTGAGAAATCGTTATCACGTCGCTTATTAGCACGTCGATAGTCATCTGTGATTGAGCTACAGGAAGCCTAAAAATAGATAAAGACGACATTGCAAATCACGCAGTCTTGAGAAAAAGCTCTTTTGATTTGGCGTTTTATCGGGAATCGAACCCGGAATCCCCGTATTGTGAGACTGTCGTCTTAACCGCCACACTACGGAGGCCGCCAAAAGCATAAGTAAATAATGTAAAATTGAAATGTTAAGCTCACCTGCAGTGTAAAAGTACGAATAAAAATTATGATCTATTTAACCCCACAAAATATTAAACGGTTGACTTTGACAAACAGTCGGCATCCGACCTTCATGTGGTACAACAGTGGACGCAGAAAATTGTCGGTTTTCGTGCAAACTGCCGCAGAATACAATACAATGTGTCTGATCACAGTTTCCAGTCGGGGGAGCATCGTAACAGTTGGTTTCGCGAAAATTGCGTCCGTACATTATCATTGTTTCGTAAGTTTTTGTCAAGCGCTTTGATTGGATTGTTTGCCGTTCTGCCTTGGCCTGAGTAATGATCCTTGGTTACCATCCGCGTGATGAGCCGAGCGAAGCTGGAAAATATTCTGGTAATGACTCCTTTATTAAACTACGTAGTTTTTTAAACTCTGTGATTCAATAATAATAACGATAATGTAAAGAACAAAAAAGACCTTCAATTAATAAGAACATTTATAATTTAGTCGTTTGATCAACCGAGAGCTCTGTGCTTAGTTTCGCTCGGATGATTTTCCTTGGCGATTTTCAGGATGTTCTCAGTGAACAAATGTCTTTACTAATAATTTTTGTAGTAAAGATAGTATGAAAAATATAGTACCTAACACATCATTTAATAGTATCTATTGGATAGACAAATCTTTTTGTCCTAATTTACGGCGTATAACCGGCGATATTTTTCTACCATCTGATAATTATGTATGATTTAAACTTAATTGCTATTTCAATAATAAAATATTTATTGTACTTTCATGTTATATTATATCATCTTTGTACCGTATAATTTATCCAAATTACCACCAATTATGATGTACGTACATGCCTTCATCCTTCATACTATTTTGATGTTTTTCCATTTCAATACATTTCGGTATCCATGCCTTCTAACTAATGCGTTATTAATTGTTTCTACCGCAGACCAGTATTATTTATACAAGTATTGGGCGCAGCGTGACTGAATGTTTTAACTCATGTGGGTACCTATGCAGGAGTCTTTAGTTGGTTCTGCCACTTGGGATGTCGACTCTTAACTATCCTTTTATTTTGTTTTTTATTGATACGATGGTCTTTGGATAGGCATTGTGATAAGGTACGGCAGGGGACGTATGAAATAGTGTCTACCAGTTAGGATGATAGTGTGAGATCTATACATGCATTCTGTCTCCTTCCCTCTTTTTTCCCTGAACCTTCCCCAATTGGTCCCTTCTCTTCTTTATCACCTCTATTGAGACCCTGAATGACAGCGGTTGTTCAGGTGGATGTCTGGGATGGGAGGCCTGGCGAGGCGGTATGCCGGTTTATATACGGGTGGTAGTACTTACTAATAATAATAATTATGATCAGGGTAGTAACTAACGTTTCCCTAATACTGTTAATTTGGGCCGACTCTGGACTGGATACAGATTAAAGGGCAATGAAAGCATTTGTTCGCGTACATCACGTAAATTAATCCGTATTTTTGATCACATTGACAATCTTAAAAACGCAGTGTAGCTTGTTGAAAAATTCAATAGAGTTGTACTGGGCTAAAAAAACACCCAGTAGGTAGTCTTTAAAACAGTGTAGGAAGAAGGTAGGGCTTTCCTTATTCCTTTTATTTTTAAGTAGGTAATTTCTTGGATCCAATTTTAAAAGTGTCATATGTTGGGCTTCTTATTACGTTTGACCAACGTCTCATGACTTGAGACTCTTTTCATTCTAAAAGAGTCAAAATCTTTGCACCGTTGGCGTTGGAAATTCGTAGCAAATACAGGGATTAGTTTGATATACCCTAGAATATGAGATGTTTATGATACAGGTGTTAGGTGTTGAAGTAATAATTAATTATTAATAGATGTAATTACACGTTAACTGCGTTACCTTCCCTTTGTAGAAGCCTTCAATTCAATAGTAAATAGGTAGGCAAGTGGAAAACGGGCGTGATACAGGGATAAAACGTGCAGGTCTGAGTAATAGGACATGTGCTTTTCTGCGTAATGTATCCAAGTCTAGAGAAGCACCAGTTTAATCGTGGTCATGACTTCTATTCCATTAATAATTTTCTAACCTGGCCCCGAATATTCGACAAAATAGATCCAATGCACTTAAAACATGTTTTTTTTTAAACTTTTATTTCATCACAAGTATATATATTTTTTCTTATTTTATTAAGTTTATAATTGATCGGCATTTAATTAACTTCTTAGTCAAAAATTCATCGTGTTTTTTTACAAGCCTGTGTGTTTTGTTTTGTGATGCCTGTTCCCGTATTATAAAGGCCCCTGTTGCTCGATCACAGATCACTACCGACTCGGTAATAAGCGACGTGATAACGATTTATTACCCATGGATGTTTAACGTTTTCGCGATCACAATGGAACACGCGTTAAAAGTTATCGATCGGAATTATTAACCGAGCGCTTCTAGTCGCGAGCCATTTCCCGAGATATATCTTATTCGCACATATATCTTCATTCAATCTTTCTCAAGTGCCGTATTGCATTTAGCCGGTTTTCGGCAAGCCAAATATTGAGGAAAGCAGTCGAATAATAAAAAATCCGACAAGCGCGATGATTTGACGTTTGACGTACGGCCGCGATATCGCGTGCATCGGCTGATCGGCAATGCACTCGGAAAGCGGGTTCGCATTTAGCCGGTTTTCGGCAAATATTGAGGAAAGCAGTCGAAATAATAAAAAATCCGACAAGCGCGATGATTTGACGTTTGACGTACGGCCGCGATATCGCGTGCATCGGCTCCGCTCGGCTCAGATCGGCAATGCTCGGCTCGGTGATCGCGGTATTGAACGAATGTCATTGTGATCGGTCAAATCGTTAGCGTTAGCACGTGGTTAGCACGTTTTTAACTACGTCGATAGTTATCTGTGATTGAGCTACTGGGCTTATAGGCGTTCAAAAGCAAATTAATCAATTAATTTCAGGAACATATAATAGGAAGGTGACTTTCAGCCTTAGTTAACCTAATAATTATGTAACCCAGGGATAAAACTCCATCGTGATGAGTCGTGGGCTTCTTTGCACTGGGGACACTTGCAGTATGTTTATAATACCATCAGTTAACGCGTGGCTGAACCAATCGAATCATTTACGGGCTCCTAAAGACACGTGACACCCGTCGGAATATTTCAGCCTGCCAATACTACAAGCAGACACAACGACATTCTTCGGCTAAAACTTCATTCAAGTAGGAAAATCTATTCTACCACCGAAAAAAAAAAAAAAATTATTTACCCGCAAACTTGCCAATAACATTTTACTCTAATTTTATTTTACGCAGACTTACTATCTTTCCCTTTTTTCACTGCATCCTTTAATTCTGAAAACTTGAGTATTAAGATAGGTAATTTCAATTATCACTGGCTGGGCTGGTCTTTTTTTACTAACTAGCAATTATGCCATTTTATCTTTTTAAAAAAGCAAGAGGATAGTAGGTACGACATATCACTATATTGTATACTACATACCCGTAGTGGTCCGTACAATATTTGAACAATAATAAAACATTCGAAGACACTCCTCAGATTTTCGATATTTATACATTTTTATTGGTGCACATCGATTGCTTGGAGTTTTGCCATAATGTTCACTTTAAAGTAAGTATATTATTGTTCTAGATAATAAGACTGTACTAACCGTGTTTTTCTTGATTTATATGTTTGTATAATACAGACTGAAACTGTTTTTATCTTTTATCAATTATTACTATAACATATAAATAGTTTTGCCATACAAAAGACATTTGATTATCTTTATGTTGTATTGTCCGCTGTTGCTAAATCGTGGCACTGGTTTATTTGCAATGTGATTGGGTGTTACGTACAAAATACACAGCCAACTGTTGGCTGCCAACATCATTCAAGTTAGGTCACAAAACGTGACACCTCTATGTCTGAGGTCTGAACTCTAAACGTTAACTGGAAGTGCTTATTTATGAAGAACCTACTACTGCTGTAATAACGGTATTTTTTATAATGATACCAGTCTGGATTGTTCTTTGTTTTGTGAGATTTTTAATTTTATTTTCCCCTTTATTTCCGAATAAAGTATAAAAATACCCTTAAATCTCAAATACATTCAAGAAGACATAAACAGGAAAATGAAAAACATATACCAGACACAAGAAAATCAGAAATGTAGAGAAAAAATCATAAGTAAGTATATAATTTTTTATGAATGTATCTTTTTGTATGTATGTAAATTCTTTTTTTAATTTTTCACACCACAATCCTACCAAGCCAATTTTGTGGCTTGTTGGTAGAGATCAAGTTGAACATCAGAATATGTATATTAAATCTAAATATCTAAGATTACATTTATATACAGTAGGTACATAATTACGAACAATAAACGCAATTAGAGATAAGTTAAAAAATCTTGATCGAGTAGCCACTCTCTTATTAAGCCTTTATTACAATGTTTTGCTTATCTCATTTCAGCCGGCAGCAAATTAAAAATAGTGGGAACTAACAATTTTAAGGTATTTATTCGCTACTTTAGGTATGTTCAATGCTTCATTTTGAATAAGTCTTGTATTATTTATATTGTTCAGTTTGATATACATATTATTCAAGATATCATTACTGGTTTAATTTAGCTCACCCTAGTACCGAACACAATATAAACTTTCTATTTGATTTATTATGTAAATCAAAAAGGGGCAGATGTCAAAAGTTTTAAGACATTCTTAATTAAATTCTACTATCGTCTCGTCCAATAAGAATTCTTGGAACCAAACATTAATTTGTTTGAACTATATATTTTATTTCAATGGTGTACCTAAATGTATTGATTTTTTACTTCTTGGTATAAGATACATTATAACAAATAACAATAGTTAGTCTTTCAGTTATGTAAATAAAACTAAATGTTGGCGTAATAAACACAATGCTTATTTGACGTCATTTACTTAACTGCAGAGTTTTTAGCTCACGTTTAGTGTTTCCATGTTTTGTGTTCCGGTTCCGACTGACTGGTGGTCTATACGTTAATAATTGTTTAAAGGCCTCTATTGATTTGTTTTATCATTTTGAATATTGCGAATGTCTGGCGCAGAAGCCAACCACAATCTGTAAGTACCCGGCTTATACAAGTATTCGCGCTGGAACGTGTCGGCTGATCACTAATCACGTTGTCACGTTGCACCCACTGCTGCTGCAGGTGTTCCCTACCTCCTGACTCCCCTACTACTGATAGGGGTGGGTTGTCCCATCCCTTACCGCTCACCACCCCCGATGCACTGCCATATTCGAGGTGTGGAAATGCAACGAAACCGTGGCGGCTACTTTGATGAAAACAAACTGTTTTATCTGTCACGCTAAAAGGTCCGTTATTGTACTTCTTTCAAGGGGTAAAATAAATCATTTCTAAAATTTCACGAAAACATAATTTCTGTTATTTTTTGTCACGAAAGCGTCAGTTCTTTATTGATTTGACCGAAACCGTGGGCAAACATAATCTTTGGTTAGTGACTACCGTATAACGCATACATTTATTGTACCTATTGATGTGTAAATTGGGAAGTTTACCACATAGATATATTGCCCCTTGCAAACATTGTGTATTTAGTCATTCTAGATTCTAGTCTAAGAATAATATAAAATTATTAGGTACCAATGACAGTCTCCGCACATTCCCACATTTTATACAATTGAAGAAAGACAAATGATAATCCTTCCAGAGTAAAAATAATCCCTGGTTTTTCGCACGTTAGTGTTACTTCGAATAAAAATAATTTTGAATGACCAATTTTTTAATGACTGAGTATTTCAGAAATGTTCCCCCATTATCGGACGACTATCGAATTAAAATTCACGCACGCTTGGATAATAATTTACGCACGTTTTACGAATCTCAGCCGATGTCTTATTTTACGTTAGATCGACATGGCTTCAGTTTTATTAAAGCGGATTAAAAAAAGGTTTTTGTCATTTTTATTTTATGATTCTGGGTAAGATGTTTTTTTTTAAAAAAAAAGCCTCTACTCGTTTAGGGTAAGAAAAGCAATTTCTTTTATATACCAATTTTTTTGTCGTTATAAAAAAAATCTGCCAGTGTGTTAAATTCCACTGCAGTTTTCTGACAGCTTGAAGCTATTTAATTTCACCTGTCTACAATGCACCGGTGTCATTTTACTGCACTGCTGTTCATACACAATGGTGTATGAGTTTCTGTCCAAGAGCAGATACAGACGTCCGCGTCCGTGGCTTCTTAGATGAATTATTTTATTACACAAGCTATGGTTTCCTCTTACTGTTGATTACTTTACAAAGGCGAAAACATAAATGCCTTAAGTGTTCGTAACAAAATAGCTACTAAAATCGAATTTTCTACTACTATACTTCTGTTATGTAGTTATTGCTTCGGAGACCAGCTTGATTGGTTTCATTTTACTGTTGTCTAACAGAATAATCCGCTGTTTGAACGTAAAACTTGGCAGTTTTCCAATATGTGTAAAGTTTAACTTCCTCCGAGCGATCGTTAATCCTATCAACACCTTATCTAATGAAATTTGCATTCCCTTTTATACTTCATGATTATTTACTAAGAAATAAATCAATATTGCACATAACTTTTAAAGATTAGGTTCTTTAACTCAATAAGTTTGAAATAATAGTTTTCTATTTTTTCACTCCCACTTCTTCATCTCCGAATAGACCGATACATTTTTAGATTATCGGTACCGAGTTAAGTAAAATATTATTGAAATGTGGTTATCATTATAAAACTTAATATGAACTTGGCGATTGTATTAGATTATAACGGTGGGTATGCAGCGAGGCTCTGCGTCGTAATTTCCACTGCGCTCTGTCCTCCGCAGCCCTCTTCAGCTCAGTATATGAGGCGCAGTTCAAAATACTTCAGTTCACCACAAATGACGGGGTTTCCAGAAGAATCGAAGGAGGGAGGCACCTTATTAAAACCATCAGTGAAAAGCGAGCCCAATGGATCTCGCACATTATACGACATGAGGGTCTCCTGCATGACATTATAGGAGGAATAGCTGTGGGGCCAAATTCCAGAAGGCGCTCCCGACGAGAGTATCTGGAGCAAGTGTGTGAGGACACCCAATATGGTACATAATTTATTATTTAAATGGTTAAATGTAAGTGGTGTATTTAAAAAAAACGCAATTTTATTAAATTCTAATGCTAATACCTGCGTTGGTCCAAGTCACGGGGAAAACATTATATCTATTTCCGTCTACATAATTATTTTATGATATTTCTCGTTTAAACGTTTCAACCACTAACATTTTTAAAATTATTATTATATTTATTTAGTACTATATAATTTTACATAGACTAATGTTATTACATTTGCACTTAATTTATTTTTTTCCTAACTATTCTTATCTACACTAATATTTCTCACACATATATTTTTTACACTTAGCCCTAAATAACTTAAAATTTTGTTCATTTTTTATTTCTTCTGGCATCTCCTCATACATTTTAATGCCCTTGTACATTAGACAATTCTGTGACATAGTTTTTCTTTTCTTTTCTAATCTTATATGGCGCATGTATTGGCGGCTAAGTAAGTTGGGACACAGCAAACTAAAAGGACGAGTCTTGCGAGAGAAAATGAATTATTTTCGTATTACTATTTAGCTCCTTAGCATCCAAGGACCCATTTTGATTATGTCTACATTTAATTTTTATTACGTGTTGATATATCCGTTTAGAACCGCGACAGAAGCAAATCAGTGTAAAAATGTCTTGCTCCATTTACAAAATTGCTTGCGGCGGCGGGTCCAGTTATAAAGTTTATCTTGAAACGATTAAACGATTTTTGCTTATTGACCGGACTATGCTCGACACAAAGGCGAACCTCGCTGACCGTGAACTATTTTTGAATAATCTGTTTTTTGTAATTTATCAATCATGTCGGTCACCGTCTATGGAGGCATAAAGGTTAAACTCAGAACGTTGGATTACAATGAATCTTATTTAATTTTTTCAATTCATTAAAAAAGATGTGTCAAAAAATATTACATGCATATTTAACTAAGATGATAATCTACTTATAATTCAAGCAGAAATATTTATTTATTTATTTTTAGTGGGTAGGTATCCAAGTTTTTTTCAACTTTATTTGATTGATTTTAGAAAAAATATGCGTTGACGATATCATTGGTGTTATTTTGGCCAAAAAGCAAGATTCTTTTTGCTTAAAAAATCGTTTAACTTAAAAAATATGCGTTGACGATATCATTGGTGTTATTTTGGCCAAAAAGCAAGATTCTTTTTGCTTAAAAAATCGTTTAACTTAAAAAATATGCGTTGACGATATCATTGGTGTTATTTTGGCCAAAAAGCAAGATTATTTTTGCTTAAAAAATCGTTTAACTTAAAAAATATGCGTTGACGATATCATTGGTGTTATTTTGGCCAAAAAGCAAGATTATTTTTGCTTAAAAAATCGTTTAACTTAAAAAATATATGCGTTGACGATATCATTGGTGTTATTTTGGCCAAAAAGCAAGATTATTTTTGTTTAAAAAAATCGTTTAACTTTAAAAATATGTTTTAAAAGAGAATCCTTTGTAAATAAAGAAATATTATGTTTTATGATTTTTTTCAAATATCTGTTTGCATCCATGCATGTTAATTCTCTTTTTCTTTTTACGTGCCCTCCAATATAAAAATTCCTTTAGATCAGATGGAAAAAAGTCGTAACATTTTACAGTTGTTTTGTTTTTAAACTGGTGATGGTGCAAAAAATAGATTTAATGATGTGTTCGAAAAATCTATTTTACTATAAAGCCTTACACCAATGCAGTGCCCTATGCACCATTTGGTGTAGATGAGAAAAAGTAGTAGTATTTAATCGTTATTGTGTATAATATTATGTACTTTTAGTATTAATATTTTAATGTAATAGATATTAAATTATATTTATAATATGTTGAGTGAGTTTATGACTTCTCACTTCGGTTAAAATGGTACTTAATATTTGTAATTATATTAAATTATTTCCTTTCCATTTTTACCGATTGCTTTAGTTATAGATAGGAAATGACTTTTAAATTGAATTGCAAGTCGAATTACTGCCTACTACATAATCCGAGCCTTTAAAATACCGCTAGATGTGTTTATGAGGTAATAAATTGTAATTCAAACATTTAATATGGGTCTTTGCCGTCCGCCAAGTATTGTGAAGGGCTTCCACTTAATAACTTACAAGAATCACTATCATAAGGCAGAATCTCGCTCTTGCCCATATTTATTTGTCATGCCTACAGATTTTTAGAGGATAAATAATAAATATTTATTTTCCCTGTGGTTTTATCTTGATAATTAAGCGGCATTTGCTTTGTAGATAGCCAAATGTGAATAAAAACTAAAGATGTTAAATTCAGATTATGTTTTTCTGGGTTATTATGCCGTGTCTGTGGGCTTTGTGCTCCCGACGTTTCGGAGCACATTGCAGTGTCCATCTTCAGGGCTGATGATGGCAGGTCATAATCTGAAAAATAATCGGCCGTGAAAATTTACGAACATATTAAATTCATTGAAAAAAAGCCATTTTTGTTCTGCTGGCTGTCTACTTTTATTTTCACATTTACAACGGTATGCTGAGACATGAAATAAACTAATTAGTTTATTCTTAATTTTGGTTGATACCTAACTATTAAATTTACAAGTTTTAAGTATTTTTCATGCATAAAAAAAATTTAAAAATAACTGTGCCCCAATTTTTTTAATGTTCATTAACTCAAAACATACCCTATTTTGTAAGTTATCTATTCAATATGAATTTGTAAAGCAACTATAAGTATTAAATTGAAATAACTTTCCAGACTTATCTTTTTTTTACAAATAAAACAGTTAGATTTACCAATTTATTTAAAACAACAAATGATTATTAAAAGAGTGTCTAAAATTTGTGAAAAAAATTGAATTCATCAATTTACGTATTCATAATCGTAGTTTGTTGGCTCCAAATAGACGATTCTATGGACGTTCTCTGGCAGGTTCTATCATTTGGCAAAGCCGAACCCTCTAGAATTAATTCTAGAACATTATACACGGTGTGGTCAAACCCATGACTCTTCCTCACGCGAATATTAAGTATGGTTGTCCAAGTCTTCACGCAAGGGTAGTCCATTCATTACTTATGGTTCATTTATCAACTTAGACCTAACCTAACCTAATCACTTAACGAAATTGGAGGTACGTTGTTTGTGGCAAGCTACTTAGCTACGTATGTCTTTTACAACACCTATTTTTTTATACTCTTCACATCTTTGGTGAAATAAAGAAATACCATTAAACCTTACCTTAACTCTTACGGCACGGTACTAAAAACATCAATTTACATTGCCTTCAATTAACACAACTGTAATTTAAGTAAAAAAATAATTTAACGTCACCAATAGAACAAACAAAAAATTTTCAGCAATTAGTAGAACAAACAAAAAATTTTCAGCAATTAGTAGAACAAACAAAAAAATTTCAGCAATTAGTAGAACAAAAAAAAAAATTCAGCAATTAGTAGAACAAACAAAAAAATTTTTCAGCAATTAGTAGAACAAACAAAAAATTTTCAGCAATTATTAGAACAAACAAAAAAATTTCAGCAATTAGTAGAACAAACAAAAAAATTTCAGCAATTAGTAGAACAAACAAAAAATTTTCAGCAATTAGTAGAACAAACAAAAAAATTTCAGCAATTAGTAGAACAATCAAAAAATTTTCAGCAATTAGTAGAACAAACAAAAAATTTTTCAGCAATTAGTATAACAAACAAAAAATTTTCAGCAATTAGTAGAACAAACAAAAAATTTTCATCAATTAGTTTATTTATTACACTGATATAACGCTTTTTTAGAACACCGTTTTCCAAGAAACTTTTCAACACATTTCTTAAAGGTTTATTATGAAAACTGTTTTTTCGCATGCTTTGAACTTTGAACACATTATTGTAAACTTACAAAAAAAATACAAATTACAACTTCAACTTTAACCCTTAAATAGTCAAAATGCTGGTATATAAAATGAGAAGTTTGTATAAAAACCTATAATATCTAATGCGATGCTATCACGAAATTCGCGAAGTAATGGGATTGGTATCATTTTGTATATTCATTATGTTTCTGGAAACCACAATCACCGCTACTCACGTTATCTATTGTGCTTAATTAGTATTATCATATCACAAAGATTTATGCCTACTCAATTTATATTCGTTTCATTTTGCGAATGTTCTAATCAGCTTAATTTTTTAGATTAAAAGCAATAATTTGATTGGATTTTGTTTCTACTGTCCTCTGTCATATTTTAAAATTAAAATCGTTGTACTAAGCGTTGCGGAAAGTGAGACCCCCAGGGGACACAGACCATTAAAATATCTACATCTACATGTATGTATCCTAGGTTTAGTATATGACTGTAATCAATAAAATCTCTGAAAATTTACCGATTACCGTCACAGCTGCGATACATAGATGTAGATATTCTGATGATCTGTCTGTGCCCAGGACTACAAATTTATGGGACTTCAGTGGAAGATTTCTTACTGACGAAATAAAATTATGCATTTCCTAAATCGATCCCCTTTATTTTTATTCGGATGATCTAAACTTGTGATTTATTATAGATTTGATAAAAATATCTAGTAGAAATACCTAAAATTTTCTTATTCCCTTTCGCTGCAATAAGTTATTATCATTTGTATAACGTACAATAATAACGACAATTTATGTTTTAAGATAATTTTATTTAAAAACAAACACCGTTTCTGTAATTACAAAAATCACGACCAGACATTGAATCGTGACCTGCAACAATTGACGTGGAAGAATATTAGCGCCCAATAGTAAAAATGCAAAACGTTGCCATTTTTTACTGCCTTCGTGATGAAGCAAATCTATGTCTGGCGTATTTCATATTAATAATTTAGTTAAATTAATCTTAAATAAGAATAAGTGGAACAAATTACCTAGCCATACCATTTTATTTGTACTTTTATTTAGAAATTTCCAATCTCCTTGACCTTATTCGTAATGCAATATAAATTGATTAACTGCAGCAAAATACCAGGAAAGTTTTCAGATTTAAACATGTCAACCTAGCCGAATGACACATCAAAGGTTGCTGCGTTTGTCACCTCTGTGTTCCTTGCAAAGTCAAACTACCGCACACTTAGTATTATTCTGAGACATCAATTCTCAATACTCAAAAGTTGCTATTTTGGGCCCCAGTTGGGCCACGATACCTTCGGAAAAGAAACGTTTCATTGATCGAATGGTTTCTATACACGTACACATTTTCATCTAATTTCATCGAAATCTCAGATTTCAGATTCAATTTTAAATTTCGGAAAACCGATATTACATTCCTATCCATTTTGCCTAAAAATTATTTTTAATTTTGGTTTAACTATCTCCATAGTGATAGTATTATTTATTAATTTATAGGCATTCATTTATTTATATTGGTTGTTTGGTTTCTTTTAAAAATACCTTTTAAAAGCGTGATTTTTTAGATGGATTGGTACCGAGTTTATATTATTTTTACTCTTGATTATTTTTTGGTCTAAAGAGGAAATGAAAATGGTGACATTACCGACTTGTCTCTTCTGATTTTCATAGCAGTGCCATAACAACAACGATAATTATTACGCAATAATTCTCGCTCTACTACGCATTCCGGCCTTTGTGACCAGAAAGAGCTCTTTTCCGGTTAAATTGTCGATTTTAAAAAGAGTTTTACCATGGTTTTGTTAAAACTCTCAAATTTAATTGATATCTTATTTTAATTTTGATTTCCTCCATTGTGAAACCGAATCCGGAAAGGTGTGATAATGCATTTGTTAGTTGAGTTATTAAATATTGCGATACGGCCGTTACTTGAACATAATTATAGTCATAATGATTCAAGTATTGCAGTCCCTTCGCTCTGAGATCAATTTGCCGCTGGAAAGTAGGTAATTTCGCACGTTCTTCAGATTTACGTCTTTTTTCATTAGTTTATTAGATAAGTGTAACTTTCTTATGTAACTGGTGTTCGTACCCACTCCCTCCTCTGCTTTACTCCATAGGAATTATTCATCATATTATATATTGACGTTTTGTATGGTACCTATAATCATCTTGCACTGAGACGGTCAGTTTCTCACGACATCCACATGGAAATGTAAGAAACTGAATATTGTAAGATGACGTAATTTGCGTGTTAAAAAATTATGATCCAAGAGAATAATATATTTTTATTAAATATGATCAAATTTGTTTTTTATTTGTGTCTTAGTTTTTATTCGTGAAGATCAAGAAACACTGCACCAGATGTACCAATGCAGTGGATGCACCATTGGATTCGGATAAGGGAAAGTAGTAGTAGTTAGTTTTATTCATGACGTCTGGCAGATAAAATTTTAATTTTAATTCTGTTTTATTTTAGTTTAAAACCTTATTAAACTATCTACGATTGGCCGTAATTGCACAGATTATTAAAATAATGAAATTCTCTTCATGTTTGTCGTCTACCTTTCATTAGTTTAATTACGCGATTTATTGATTCTTTTTGGAAATTTGCATTTTAATAAAAAATAACATAATTTACTCTAAATTACTCACTTGCTCCAGATTCGAGATTTTGGTAGCAATTGTGGATTATTTTAAACAATCAATATATTTCACATGTTGAGTTTGAGTATCAGCTATTTCCAGGGCGCTGTCCAATTTTCGGCCTACTGACTCCAATACACACATCTGATAACCGATAATGTTGTAAGTTACGGCCGCGGCGTCTCACTCCAGAACCGGATACTCACTTCTCGCATCACGGTCGGGTCGGTGGGGCTGCTCCTCGTATGTTCTGTGTTCTGTTGTTTACTGTTCACCATATTCTGCAAAGATTTCATATGAAGATTTGGTTCGTTCCTACCAGATAACACGGTCTATATTGTTCAACTTCCGTATCTTATTACTTCAATTTTACGCGCTACTTCATAGTTTTAATTTGTTGTTTAAATTTAAATATCAAAGCATTCAACGGTTTATTTGTTAATTGTCTGAAATTAACGCTATTTTCTCGATGCGATAGAGGTAAATGAAATTTTATTTAACAAGCACAAGAGCTTGTCTTTTTTATTGGTTAGGTTTAGCGTTATGGTTATATTGTATAATTATTGTCATATTAAGCTTTGTAAATTTGATTCCATAATGTATTAAATAAATATTAAATTTAAAAAATATCTTTTTTTAAAAACAATCAATAGTGAGATAGAAAAATCATAATTGCTTCATTCGTAGATGAATAAAGTAAAAATAATAATTAAATGAATTTGCGTACTTGTAAAACATACTGCATAATGTATGCAGTGTGAATTATTCTTCTTATTTACTCTCAAAATCACTTAACGTTGGTAGGTATTAACTTCAACACTTAGAATTAAGTGTTTTTTTAAACGCAATAATCAAGTACGTACTATTAAAAAGCGTGCCTCAATTTTTTCAAAAAAAATTAAATATTAAGTTAATTTTAGTTTTGGATTAGATAAATTAGCCAATTGTTATTATTACAAAATACATTCACTTACTAATTGAAATTAGCCACACTTTAGTAAATCATAACAATGTAATGTAAAAGTAAGAAAACAATAATGGGTTACCATTAAAAGGTTTTTCAATGTTAAAATCTAAAAATGCTACTCTCGCATTTCCACTTTTTATTTCAATATTATTAGCGCTTTCACTCTTTAACTGGCATCCGCAATGAAAATAAGTCAATGCATTTAAAAACAGTTGCCAATAAAATAACGTATCTGACGGCTTATTGCTTGCCTATTTTACAAGGCATCAGGTTCTCGGCGTCCTGGACGTCCGCTGTTCACAATCCGTCGGCAGTTTGCGTCAGAGCTGCGGTACGGGGACCTGACCGTTTCTCACATTTTACTCAGTCTTGTTTTTACACGTTATCGTTTTAGTAGAAGAAGATACTTAACCCACTAGTGCATATGGAAACGTTTAATTAGAAGGTTTGCAAAAGGTTTGCGTTGTATATGCTCAAAATGAACATGTTAAACAAACCATGAGTTTAAAAAAAAAATATCAACGCGGGATGGTGGTGTCTACATTAAAAATGACTAGTTTAGAGTTTTACATGGATTTGATTATTTCTATTCGCAAAACAGTGCATCCGTTATTTTCCGATTGATCGGGTTATTCAGATTTCAGTAGCTCAAGCACAGATAACTATCGACGTAGTTAAAAGCGTGCTAATCACGTGCTAACGCTAACGATTTGAGCGATCACAATGACATACCGTTCCATACCGCGATCGCTGAGCCGATCATTGACGATCTGAGCCGAGGGGAGCCGATCTACGCTATATCGCGGCCTTACGTCAAACGTCAAATCATCGCGCTTGTCGGATTTTTTATTATGTCGACTGCTTTTCTCAATATTTGGCTTGCCGAAAACCGGCTAAATTATAATAAAAGATTGAATGAAGATTTGTGCGAATAAGATACATCTCAGGAAATGGCTCGCGACTAGTATGCGCTCGTTTAATAATCCCGATCGATAACTTTTAACGCGTGTTCCATTGTGATCGCGAAAACGTTAAACATCCATGTGTAAGAAATCGTTATCACGTCGCTTATTACCGAGTCGGTACTGATCTGTGATCGAGCAACTGATGTCCCTCGGTATGCACACGGGGCAGTAGTTATCCTAAGTTATATAGGTACTCTCAATAGAACAATCGCCATAATGATTTGATTACAAACATGGCGGAAGTCGACCGACTATGCACACTCAACGTGTAATTTAAATCTGTCCGTCATTCACATCTGCAATGGCGGTGTTCATTAATGATTATTTCGGTCAGTATGTCGAAACATAATCGATGTATAATATAGAATAATAGAATCATTAAAGTGATCACAGAGGAAGTTCCTTCAAAGCATATAGCATACACCTGATCGAAGGTTTCGTAACATTTTATACCAAGCAATTAGATGTTATATCACTTGCACGGCACGACAAATCTAGGAGGGTTTTGTAAAGATTCAAAGTAAGTTCATTTACTTATTGTATATTTATTTCTGGACCCATTTTGTTAAAAATATTGTCAGTAATACATAGCCCCTTATAAAACAAAAAATAACGGTGCACAATGATTTTATTTTACTTTAATCGAAATTGAATAGAATCATTACTTGAAAAGTGTGTGTACTTTAATCTAATAGGTACCTGCGTACTCCGCCATGGGTTAAATTGAGTGAAATTTTCTACTTATACCGCTTTCTGCACTATTAACATCACTGTAAACGGTAATCCGTTTCGCCTCTACGTGGTTTTAGTGTTCTCCAACATACCCCGATTAAACTTAATTCTTATTTTCGATACTGTTATGATGACGCTCAGTCGTAATCTGGCGCTGGACAGATGAGATCTGATGTGACCAATTTATATTCTATTCGTCTCATTGGCGGCTAATCGCTAGTTCACGCTTGATTTTTGTCACTTTCATTAGCCTTTTTGTTTGCGTTTTAAAAGAAATCACATTCATTTATATATCAGATCTAACCTTTCAAATCAGATTCGATTTTCTTTTTTTGAAAAATGATGTAGGTACTCTAATTCATTTTCATACTGTATACCCAGCGATTGTTGATCCTTTTTTTAGTAATAATTTCGAGAATTTTTAACCTAATTTACTACCCTATTTCACAATTTGAAAACAAATCAGGGAAGATTGTTTTTCTATCGACGAAGATGAAATAAATCATTGATCTGGTACTCATAAAAAAATATTGTTCGTAAAAAACCGTTATGCGAATTTTCAAATCCATCTTCATATCAATAATTATGATTTTTTTCTATTTATGAAATCTTCGGGTTTCGTTTTAATAAGTTATATATTGCGATATTTTCCTAGATGCTGAAAATTTAGCTATCACCTTAGGGAGGCAAGTTGTGTGTTAGTGGTTAGTATCAGATGCAGGAGTCGTGACAAGTGTATTATATTTCATATCTGACCGCGATAATGGGAAAGTTAGTGTCGCGGACCCTATATTTATATGAAAATATTTTATGCAGTGAGCCGAATTGTCACGACTTTACTGCTAGTTGCTACCGTAACATTGTGCTGGGTATGAAAGTGTCAACGGTGAAAGTGATCATCATTTTTTAATCTGATTTTCGAAAAAAATAAATTTGTTTCAAGTTCGCGTACTGAACTAATGTCCAATCTCTAATCGATGCTACGTATCTAACAAGACTAAGACGGCGCGGTAGTCTATTTTAAGGTCTTAAATTATACATTTTTTACTGTTTTTAAATTTTGAAAATAAACTACAATAAATTGACATTGAACTTTGGGTAAATGAATTACATTAATTTTAGATAAATGTAGGTAGCAATAATTTTAACAAATGAATCTTCAAAAATTTGTTTATGAAACAATCAATTTTGTGTATGTAGTCTAAATTAAGTTATACATAGGATTAAATAAAATGAACTTTTATGATATTTCTAAATAACTAATACGCACCATGATAGACAATTATAATAAATAATACTGTTACTTTTCTCCCTAAAACTTGCCTCTATTCAAACGATTTTGTGATCATAAATCACAAAGCAAACATTATAATGATAGATATTTGTCGTAGTACTTATTTAATATTAGCGCATAAATGTGTCGGCTTTATTTATTGCGCCAAGCTTTGTCTTATTCCTGCTGCACACGTTTGTGCCGGCAATTTGACACTTAAATCATACATCGCCTGGTTATTCAAATGATTGTACACAGCACAGAGTAGCACAAGTGCGATAAATCATACCGGTTGGCGGTACTAACGTGCAGGCATATCCCCGCACAATCCACCTACGCTAATATCTACTATTTACTCCACCGTACTGCAAAATATCTTGATCCGTAAATCATACACAACAAAGGTTATCTAAACGCCCATATTACTGACCTCCAAATTACAAAAAAAACCACATGTTCTTAGGTTATTCATAAATTTGTTAATGGTTAATCAGTATTAGAGTACCTATGTTTAACTTTTGTTTCCATAAACGAAATAACTGTATATTTTTATTGCCATAAACCTAGTTCGGGCTCGATCCAGACAATTCGAACTATAAATGAAATTACAACATTTTGGGCGTGTTCAAATACTTGAAATCTGGATTTCTTAAATCTGGATTTCTTAAATCTGGATTTCTTAAATCTGGATTTCTTAAATCTGGATTTCTCAAATCTGGATTTCTTAAATCTGGATTTTATCCCAAGACGGAAGTAGGTATATATTTCATTTTATATCCCTACAGAGATGAGGTAGAATTTTTTCAAATTCAGGAATATGGATATTCGAGCTTGTATAAAATCCCGGGTCTAAATATAAGTAAAATAAATTGCAGAGTCATCTGCAGGCGATAACTAGTACTTAATTTAACTCGTTCAGAGTCCTTATTACAAAAATAAAGTAATTTGCTAATAAATACTTAACTTCAATATCAATGCATAGATGGAGCTTTCAACTCGCTGGTGGATGATTCTCGATTCGTAACATATAATATATACAAAATCAAACATGTTACCGGAGGATGTTGTAGTACATAAAGTGGACACTTAACCCAGCCATTGACAAGTCATAAGCCCTGTAAACGCTCGAATATCCATATTCCTGAATTTGAAAAAAATCTACGTCATCTCTGTAGGGATATAAAATGAAAATAGATTACTTTGATTCTTGGATATGAATTTGCTATCGTTCCTCCGATAGACTGAAACCAACAAGTTATGCTTAAGTATTATTAGTAAACGGGGTTCGTTTAAATACATTTAGTAGGTTTTCAAAGGTACGACATTTCTAACAATGTTGGTTAGTGTATATTTTATCACCTCGCCTTCTAATATTGTAATGGAGAATTTACCATAAATCTATCATAATCGACCAAATCATAGTTGTAAGTTCCGCCCAGGCCCGCTAGTGCGTGTGGGTTCACCTCTCGTCTCTGATCTCCGCATAGTAGGTTCGGCATCTACCAAGAAGTATAATTCCACAGTATAATGACTGCATGCGACATTTCACTTTTTATTTTGATGCTATTCTGAACGCGCTCCCAACGATGCAGTGACGTAGTATTTCTCTAGTGGGAGGACCAGATCTAATGACCTCTGGGTCTATTATTACTTTTCTCATTTCTTGTAATCGTGTATTGGTTCTTTAACCCTTTTTTAAATTCCTGATTCTTCCGGTTTTATGTTCTTAGATAGAGTTTAATACTGTATTTGATTTAATTTTGATTGTTGTCTTTTTCTAATTATTTTGGTAACAGCCCCAATTCTGTACACGCATATTTTATCACAATGAATTGTTGTTTGTATCATAGAATGACGTGTTCGAACTGCATTTAAGTTATCATTATTATCTTATTATTTTATCGAAAATGCTGTTCGTAGCTCTTGAAAATCAATTGGCTAACAATTAAGCTGTCCAAATTCAGTTATGTAGTAGTACCTAGTTAACCAAATAGAACAAGTATGTAGAAACACTAATATTTCCGTTGCGTGTAACGCCGATTGTTGAGCAAAATAATGAAATACCTTTTGGTACCAATACTATCAACAACACGTTTTTACATAGAAGGGACGTATGTCGTTGTGCGTAATTTTAGTATTTAGGTACATGGTTTGATTTTAACCTCGAGTTTACGTGAAACTCGCATATTTCGCATTTCTATCAGATAACAATGAAGCAACTGAAATTCTTTCGTCAGCAACACGTACTATAATTTGTGGGTACAAAATTTTCTTTTTTCACCCGACTTCGGTGCAATGTTTACGAAATGTGTTATTACATTACGCTACATACTTTGTTAAGCAAATTGAGATGTTTGCATAACATTTAGTAAACAAAACAATCAATACGGAATATTTTTATTTCACAATCTCGTTAGCAAGTAATTTTTGTACTTTTTAAAGTATGAAACTTTCTCCTCGGTATTAATTGGATTAGCCCAATGACATTATCGATAAATTATAAAACCATCTATAGACTCGACCCGCCTTCAGGTAACGAAAGTAAATTAGGAATTATCTGCATACCTACTACTCGAGAAAGTTTTCCATTGTGACAGATCACAGATTGGTCGGTCTGATTGTCGCGTTGATACCATTATGGTACTAGATACTCCTCAGACATTTCATTTAAAGATTCCTGTAACATGGTATTATATAGTAAAACAATGGTGGTTCGGTTCGCGTTTTAGTTAGGTACCCACCATTCAATTATTACCTTTGGCCAAGCATAGAACAGCATAGAACCATAGTAACACTACCAGTTTGCGGTACACGAAAGTTTGCGCTTGTTTTAACGCATCACCGATGATTACTATTGTCTTGCACGACTAAGGAAACTAAACGCTTGAGAACATTCCGTGAATTTGACTCAAACAATATTATTTATTATACCTACATAAGTATCTAACTTAACATTACCATTGTCTACACTTGCTCGTTACTCCGACTGGTCCGAATTCTGCATAAATAAACATTACGTATGCGTGTTATATTATCATTAAGTTTCATGTTATTTTTGATGACACGGGTTAAAAATAAACATTGTTGTAATTCATTTAAAATATTCAACTCCTCGACGAAAAGAGTGGCCGATAAATCATCAAACATTTGCATCGGCGCATCATTCTCAGCAAACACCTAATTAGTTACTTATAATTTGTATCATGTCATAATCCGGGAAAACGGTGCCCATGCAAAGTATTATTTATATTATGACAGTAATGACATAAATAATATGCATAAGTTTTGTGATAAAACAGTTTTTATTGCTGTTTAAATACTTTGTTTTTCTTGTCTCATTCACCTTAGAAATGATTACCTAATATTTAAAAAATATTGCAAAATATGCATGCTTCGTAATAGAATGAGTAGAACCCAAGGAATAAGGACTGTCCCGTATTACTAAAAAGTTACGCACTAGGTTTCAAGATCTCTATTTCCTCGATAGCTTATGGGTTCATCATCATCGTACCATATCCGCTCCCTACGTGGAGCATATGAATTCCACAAACTGCCTCCAAGCGATCGGCCACCAGTTCCCGTGCATCCCACGTTCCGCAGCTCTGACGCAAACATTGTCAAAGATTGTCAACAGTGGACGTCCAGGACGCCGAGAACCTGATAGAATAAGTAAAATAAGCCAGCATGGTTATGCTCTCGGGAGGCATACGTAGTATATGGCCAAACCAGCCGAAACGTCTTCACCGGATGACAGTAGATACCAAGGGTTGCTGCTTCCGTTGCCTCACCCCTGTGTTCCTTACAAAGTCAATCCACCGCACACATAATATTCTTCTAAGTCACCTTTTCCCAAAATTCGGGAGCCTGCTATTTTGCGTAGCCTTTGAGGAGAACAGGTGTGATGCAGGCGTTTTAAAGGCGGATTTTTTTTTTACCGAGTAAACTTTAACGAACTTTTTAATCCATTTATTTCTTTCTCTTCAAATTTTTAAAATGGAAAGTTTATGTCTTTAAAAAGTTTTTTTTCCGTGAAATTTTTTTTATATTATAATTTTTTTAAAAATATTATGTGATGAGCTTATTGGTTTAATAATAATAATGAATTTATTATATTATATATATTCTATATGTATTATTTCTACTTCACGGTTATATTCCTTAGATTTCAAGTAAAATATTATGTGAATGATGATTTTAGGTGTAGGTGCATTCTGCATACATTTCCATAAATTCTACAAGTTACAAGAAGTAAGTTCTTAACGAGCTCACAGCACGTTCATAACTTGAGAACTCATTATAAGTTGGAATGAAATTTTCCTCCAGTAAACAATAAAGCATCGGGCCACGCGTAGGCAACAGAATAATATCCTTAGCTTAAGTCGATTTTCCTGAATAACTTGTATCGTTTTTGAATTAATTTAATCTGGAAGTATAGCCAGACTATGTAGGTAACTATAATAAAAACTTGATGTTAGTTTCTGCGCGCTCATTAAAAGTACGTTTTTAATGCTTATATTTTCTGTTTTACGAACTTTTTAATCCATTTATTTATTTTCCTTCATACTTTTAAATTGGAAAAGTTTATCTGTTCGAAAAAAAATCAACGTCGTACTCTTTTTTCTCGAAAATTACTACTACTACTACTTTCCCTTATCCGCACCCAATGGTGCATAGGGCACTGCATTCCTACACCAAGTGCAGTGTATCTTGATCATTTTATTACACGAAAACTATGGGTCAAATAAAATTAAAAAATCTACAAAATCGACTCCAAGTGTGATGTAGATTCACTGGTTTCCCGCTTGTACATCGAGTATTGTACATCCAGGAGCTCAATCACAGATAACTATCGACATAGTTAAAAACGTGCTAACCACGTGCTAACTCTTAACGATTTGACCGATCACAAAGAACATACGTTCCATACCACGTTCGCCGAGCGTCAAACGTCAAATTAACGCGCTTGTCGGATTGTTTATTATGTCGACTGCTTTTCTCAATATTTGGCTTGCCGAAAACCGGCTAAATGAAATACGGCACTCGAGAAAGATTGAATGAAGATATGTGAGAATAAGATATATCTCGGGAAATGGCTCGCGACGAGAAGCGCTCGTTTAATAATCCCGATCGATAACTTTTAACGCGTGTTCCATTGTGATCGCGAAAACGTTAAACATCCATGGGTAAGAAATCGTTATCACGTCGCTTATTACCGAGTCGATAGTGATCTGTGATCGAGCAACAGTAAAGCAGCGTGAACCTATATGCATATCATTAAATTACTATGTATAGGTAATTTATACCACCGTAGGTATTTATTGTATTATGTTGGATCGTGTGAATTAGCGGCTTGCCTGAAGTCAGATAAAAGGCAAGCCTTATCACAGCCGCAGCCGGCACGGGACACGGGCCAATAGCACACTTCCATACAACATAATGCCTACTGCCTAGCGTACAGTCGCCCGGTGAAATGTTTGCATTATACTGAGGTTAAATCGTGATACTTATTCCCACCGTTAAAGGCTAATGGCTACTTCATTATATATCTGGGCTATTATTACCACTTTCAGTGTTAAAAGTATTTAGTCATATCAAATATCTTGATAGATATATTATGACTCGAAAAAAAAACCATAAGTGGTTTCTTTATTGGCTAACTATCTAGGAAATTTCAATCATAGTCCGTGTTTATATTAATCAATCTTACTCTAGTTAACGTACGTAATAAGATTAAAGGTTTTTTAATGCTTTATTGATTGATGCGATATGCGTTTTGTACTCTTTGTAATTATTTTCTTACGCCGAATAACTTTCTTGATGTTACCTGCCTAGGTAATGAACTATATTATGGTATCTATGTACATGTAGGTACTTATTAAAAACGAAAGTAATTCTTAAATAATTCTAAGATATGTTAAGTCCGTGAAAAAAAAATAGTGATATAATATGCATTTAAAGTCCAATGAAACAATATAATTCTGATCTGGTCATCTTCGACTTCCTCGTAACCGGATGCCAGACTGGATTTTCATAATGATTCGGATCTTACAGACCAGAAAGATGCTGCTAAGTCCTAATCAACATGGTTACAATGTTGTGTAATAATGATTTCAAGTTCATCTGTAAAGCCGGTCCCTGTCTCTCGACCTTTCTCTCTGAATGTAAATGACACACGACTCCGGAATGTATTCGCAATAATAGTAATTACAATCACGCGAAGGAACAGAACTAGTTACCTCATGAATATGTTCACGCACTCCCTTGTAGATAGATAGTAGATACACTTGTTACTCGGCCGAGTACCAACTGTGGCTTAGCGATACCTAATCTGGTCATGGTGTAGTTCCTCTGTCTCTTGGTGACCTCCCGAGTGATAAAATACCTTTGTACTCTCTCCATTCGGAATGCAGTCTCTATCTATCTATCTATCTATAGTAACAGTTACTGCGATCTGTAAAAAAAAACATACGGGTACAGCACCACGCGGCCATTTACGAACTAGACATATTTAAAAAAAAAAAAAAATTGTAAAACTAAATTTATCAATAAATATTTAATGTTGACCCCTACGGAAATCGACCCGCGACGTTTTTTTTACTCATATAAACTGTTTTTTTACTCGTACAGAATGTGCACGACAGTCATTTAAGTAGCTAATTGTATTGCGTATCTCATTACCACTTTTTGAGTCATATCTGTACTGATAGGTAAAGTAATATCTATTATTTGATAAACAATAAATATCTTGGATTTTCTGTTTACGAAACATAATTTGCCTTCCCATAAGTATAGAATGAGAAACATGATAATTCATTACAATAATTACTGTTGTGTGTTGTGTGTATTACAATAAGAAATATATTGTCAAGTCAAAGTAGATAAGTCAAAATAGTATAACATTTGGGATATGATTCAATAAAATTATTTTCTTAACATTATCTACACAGATACTTAAATCTTTATTTTTGTTACGAAGCATAATCTTTACATAGCATTTTGGTATTCCTATAGAATACAGGTACAAACTATTCAGATTTTTTTATTTCTAAGGTAAAAAGTATTATTTGTTTCATTACACTTTACACCTTTTGTGCGTTCAATGTTACTCCATTTGCTCTCTTAGTTTTCTACATACGTTGTGTTTACACATTCTCGCAATACGACGCACCATATTAGCAATAGAAAACAATGAAATTGGAACGCACGACTTCGATGAGGTTAACTGAATGAGATCTTTACTTCAGAATTGCATATTGTGTAAATGAAAAACTATAGACTTAAGTAATAAAGTATTTATAAACTGATGACATGTCTTTGAAGTGTAGGCATGTAGACATTTTCGAAAAAATCCTTAAAATCCCAACACAGGAATTTTAGAATCACCAATTAAGCTCAGATCAGTGTTATGTTAAATGTGTGTTCACTAAATATTTTATTTTTTTTATTTTATTTTTATTTTAATAATATCCACGCCCAAAGGGCTTTTACATCACATAATTCAAATATTGTAAATAAGACGAAAAAAATATATTTAAAAAATAGGTAGCAACACATTCTGGTATAACATATTTAATATTTGTGAATTTTAAAATAAATAAAACGTGAAGTGCTTTAAAAATTTAAATTAATAATAAATAAGTAAATTCCAAAATAAATTAAATATAAATTGCTTCAAAAATTTAAATCTAAAATAGATAAGTGAACTTTAAAATAAATGGTATGAAAATTAAATGTAAATCAGTTTTGCTACTATCATAAGTTGCTATATATAAGTTTATTTACTCTTCTAAGTACTTATTTTTGTATGATAGTCAAATTATTATCTTTACCTACAGTACTCGACAGAGATATCTTTCTCTTCTTAAGGAGGTAAAAAACGAAAAGATTTCTTAAAATAACATTATCTCGCGTACTGTTACTAGTCATCAGACAGATGGCGGAATTAAGTATTACTCACACCCAAATATTATACTTCCTACTCGGGAGCTCCCCACATGTACTGCGAGTACGGCGGAGCCGCTACAACGTGGTCCCTGGTGCCCTGACATACACACAACATCATTATCCTTCCGTATTTGCTCCTTGTGTGGAGAGTGTGGATTACGGATCGGCTGCCAGTTCCCGTGAACTTTCGACAAAAACAAAGCAATTACTTAGTTACTGCTCAAACTTTTGGCCCGGAGCGCACTGCGATTTTTGCCCGCGTAATAGTTTCGTTGGTGATGAAAGGGTTGTTTAAAAAAATGAAGTTTGTGTTGATGAAGTACCGACATAAATGTAGAAACACGAAAAAAAAACATTGAAAAAAGTGGAGAAATACAGGGTGTAACAAAACTCGATGTACAAGCGGAAAACCAGTAAATCTACATCATATTTGGAGTCAATTTTTTTAAAATATTTTTCTTTTAATTTGACCCTTTTCGAGAAAATTGAGTACGAAGTATTTTTTTGCAAATTGTTATCAAATATAATGTATTTAGTCAAATTAATACTATCCATAAAGAAAACAACATTTGAAAAACGCGTTTTAATAAGAATTTGAGCAATGTTACTTAAGCTGCCATACTTACGAAAACTTTTTGTGAGAAGAAAAAAAACATTTTTTTAGCTAATATTTAAAAGTTATATTACACAATCGTCTCCAATTACGATGTAGATTCACCAGTTTTCGGGTTGTACATCGAGTTTTGTTACACCCAGTATACCTTTCATGTGTTTTATTACCTAATATGGGTACTGAAAAAAGAGTTGGTAATTTATTTTCGTTAAAAACACAACTGCATTCTGCTAGCATCTCTTTATTTAGATATTATTTTATTACATTGGTTGAACAAAGAGCACGTGGTACATTGTGGGGCTTGGTGGTGTCTAATTTTAGTTCCAATTGGATATTAAATTGTTCGAGTTAAACAATGATGTAAGCATCTTCAAATCGTGTGAAACATTTTATTTGGTAAATAGATTGCTTGGACTTGGGAATTCTCAGAGAAGCATTAGCAAAGTAATGCTTTCATGAAACTAAAACTTTATTTTTCTTTAAAAAAAAACTGTTAATATAATGTATCTTATCTTGTTATAATTTATTTTTTATAGTAATAATAATAATCCTTTTTATTTAGCATCATCTTTGATACAGTACATAAAATAAAATATATAATATAATATAAAAAAAAAACAAAATAAATAAAATAGAATAAAATAAAATAAAATGAAACAAAAAATAAATAAAAAATAAAATAAAATAAAAATATAAAAATGTGGTCAAGGTGGTCGAAAATTTAAAGTTTTCGACCAATAATCATTATTAACTTTCTACAATTAAACTGCATATATTTATTTCTTCTGATAAGTGTTTTTGACATTTTATTTTCTTTTTGTTCCAGGTAAAAATCTCTTTATATCAGAAATAATGGATGTAAGCGAATCATATCGATTGGGTAACATGAATTTATTACTAAATTATTATTCAAACGCATTTTGTTTTTATTATTATGACCTCATTATTAATCAGTTTCAGCCGCTGAAAGTGCTGTGTGTGCCTTTCAGTATTTTATTTTACGTTTACACTTTTCACTTTAAAGTTTCATGAAAATGCACGCACAAAAGGCGCGTTCCATTTGTTACTTGGATTTGGAGGTTTTCTCGACTTTTCTAATCGTCGCCGGCGCCGTGTTAGACTGTTGCGTGGTAGCAGACGTCGAGTCGTCCTATTCTGACGGCTCTCTAGTGTTATGTTAGAATACGATTGCTAGAAAAACAGCATCCGATAACAAGTGGTTAGATGTTAGATGGATTAAACAGTTATACCGCGGCTGGAGAATAAGGCTGTGTCGATAGGTTTTCAGTGAATCCGTTGGCGGCGCTATCATCGCGTTCTATGACGTCGAAGTCCCTCCCCCGCTCAGTGCACCTCCAACTGTGCGGGAGGTAGATCGTCAGGTTGGAGTGTATTGTTACTTCCCGTGTATCTCACGTGGCCAGGTTACGTGTTGTGTACTACGGCTGTGAGTCAGTGGTAGTGTCTAGCCCGTTGACTAATCGATTCGGCTGTTAAAGTTAGTGTTCTGTGATGTGCATTCTATGCTCGTGTGCAATCCCTTTGGTTTGGAAATCTTGGCAAGCAGGAGGAAACAGCTGTCAATTCATGATTTAAAAAAGGTAAAAATTCAAGATTGTAAAATTACGTGAAAAGTCAATTACATATTATTGAAAATATCTTTCAGAAAAAAACTGTCAAGAAAGCCAAAAATGTATCACAATATTTTGTTGAAATATGCAATAATTTTCCACTGGTTATATAGTAGAAATTGGAACACAACCCGGCAGGCGAAAAATCGTATAGTTTTTTTTATTACCTTATGAATTATTTATGTCTACCTACTGTCAAATATTTCTTTGAATTGAATTGAGATTTTTGGAACTGTGTCGTTACGTTATGGACTTATTATGGATGTGTATTATTATTTGTACCCGAACACAAATGATTGCATTTATTTACAATTACCTAATTATGCAATTTTTTGAAGGAATTTTTTTTTTCTATTCGTTTTTTTGCCCCGACTCTAACGCTTTAAACCTTTGTACTCTTTTTCATTTTCCTCATTTTGGTATTTTACTATGTTTGAAGATTAAAGTGTATTTTCTGTATTCGGCGTCCCCTATAATCTGATACCTTTAAAGCTTGATTCTTACCTAGACGTTTCGGGTTCGATTCCCGGTGAAATCGTAAAAATCGAAGATCCTTTTTTTTGAGATCTTTTTATCCGCTGCAACAAGGTTTCCAGAGCCTCTATTATCTTTGGTTGCAGCTTTCCACAGCTATCAGATTTGTGGTATTCGACTTTTGGGAAAATTTTAATGTTCTAATAGAAATTTGCTTGTGGTTTTTTTTATTAGCTGCGGACGGCACAAACAGTGCAATTTTTTTTCTAATAAATCACATTTTCTTGCAAGAATTTCAAAGAATTTGAAGAATCGATTTTCAAACGATAACCCCGCGATAGCTATGCGATAAAATTTCTAGAATTTAAGGATTGGTGAGATAGTAAAAAAAAAAAACATTAATTTGGGAAAATCGTTGTTGATTATGGTAAATTGACTATTGTGTGGTTTCAGCTAATTTCATTATAACACTAACAACTGAACACTAACATACCAAACTATGATACAAATCCCTAAAATATCTAAAATAATTTAATCTTACTCATAAAATTCAGTACCTTCCTATAAATAGTGAGTAGATAAATCAAATTTTATTATTAATTATTATGTATATTTATTTATTATGCAAACAAAAAAATAGTATTGAGGAGTTGATGGATCGATTTTATCATCTTGAATAATTTCACTTGTGCTTATGTTTTTGGTAAGGACAACATATCTTGTGAACATGACGTACAATAAGTATGTAGTACGTATATTATTATGACCGTGTATTATGTTTTGAATCGCGTTCAAACAATCTCCATTTTCTTATAAGTTAGTACGCTATGATTTACCGACAATTATAATTTTATCTGCACTGCGAATGATGGTTTCTCTTTTCTGCTGTACGCTAATCACCGAGATTGTTGTGATTTGGTTCTGATAACTTGGACTAGAATCTAGAAAGTTCTACGCTAATTTTAACTCATCTTGTTTTCTACTCTACTGCAATCCGGTATACCTCCCGTAATGCCGTAACGTCGCCATAATATATTATGCAAATTTACGCACTTAACTGTCCATTTTATTTTATTTTTAAAGCGTATGTACCGTTTAAAATTTATTCACTCATATTATAAACGAATTAAGTAGGTATAGTATAGAAAAAAAACAGTCTCTCTTTTCTACACTTTTCTTTTTATATGTATATTCAATGGTAAGCTGAACACAAGAAAGCGCTTTTTGTTATAAGTTGTTAACATTTTCACTGCGATAATAAAACGAAATTTTTTAGCCTAAAATTTAATTATATAAACGTACAATCATTTACTTTTAAAACGGAAAACCACTTATTTTTTCTTTGTAAACACTGTGAAACCTTATCAATTTTCCATTTTGGAGGACACCTTTGAAATAAATTTAATTGGCTCAAATGTTTTCACTAAAAATGTTTTTTAAAGTATGCAATAATACTTATTTACTACACCATTTTCTTATTTTTTTGACATCATACGATACAATACATGGTTTATCTTTTATTTAATTTTGTTCTATAATAAAACTCATATTATCGCTTTAAAACATGAATCGATGTTATTTTTATTTCGAAATATGAATAATGGATGGCTTTTACAGTTCTCTCTCTGCATTTCTTCTATCAGAACTGGGGATCTTTCGTTACTATGAAAATTTCCTGGAAATGTGCCAAGAATTTCAGGAGGTTATCCCAGCTTTCACCGTGTATTTCAGTTACTGTGAGAACTGAGTTGTATGAGTAATGCACTTATAACATATTATACACATAATGTCATTGGTGTAATTTAAAATATAGTCATATAAATATTATCATATATAGGGGTGATTTAATTGATATTACACAGATAAATATTGTCTCTATAAGTGTAAGTAATTGTGATTTTTCTTTGTTGATTTGCTGATGTCAGAGGCTGTCAGAAGTGCTCTGTGATAGTTCTGTAAGCACAAGAAATGCTTTATAAAATTAAAATTTGAATTTCTTATCGTCAGTCATGTTTTTTTAGAATAAAAAATATTTATGGTCACCGATCAGGATCTGCCGTCGCGTCGCGTCGTGAAATAAGATGAGGACAAGTTATAACCTAACTAACTGGATTTAGGCATGTGTCAGTAATGCCTGTGCCCGATGTTACTATTAGGTAGGAATAAAGGACGCGATGATAAGATAACAAGTCTAGTACAGTGTATCTTTTCGTGATTCTTTTAAAAAAATACGTGAAAGGTTTTACAAATGGCAAGTTTACATATTTAAAATTAATTTTTATGACGGCGTATTATACGGAGGGAAATATCTATTGGGTTAATTTGAGTTGTCAGTGAAATAACAAGTCAACAATGTTTTGACTTACTATGTGCTTTTATAACTGTTAGGAATACACAATACAAAAGCACAATAATAAAAGTCTTGTGTTTGATTCTGGTTTGAGCTGAAAAATTTCGTTATGAGAATCAATGTACGGTATTCAAAAGTAAATCGTAGTTTTCTAATTCGAATTTCAAAGTTCGGTTTTGAGTCTTTCATGCAATGGATCTGAACTAACTATATTAAAGCAATGTTATTTGATCCACAATATAATAAACATGTTTTAATTTTTTGAGCTTAAAATTTTTGTACTGGATATATGTTACTTTTACACAACCCCATAGAGTTATGTGGAGTTTGAATGTCGAAATATCTCGTATTCTTCAGCACAGATCACATTTTCAAAAGTTAAATCAATGGGCTTTGTCTTGGAAAGGGAATATTCGCTCTGTCTATTTTAATTCTTGGCTTGGTCTATGCTTAGATAATAACCCTTAACCCTTAAAAGATAATAACAAAGGTATTGAGAATTTTTTTGCTGAACAAAGACAACCTTAATTATTTTAAAATATCTAACAAAGGTTTTTTAAAGTACTTGGTACACCTCCACTTATATTTATTTCGCCAGTTAGCGCTTTCGCCCTGTTACGGGCGTCTTCAGACTGTTCAGATTTATTTATATTAGTTATTTTTAAATGATTTATTCATGAAATTCCCCCAAGCAATGTCTACAAAAATATAACAATTTTTTTTAAAGCTTAGCATTTTCAATTGACTATTGTTTAAGTTGGTGAGTGGTCGTATACAATTTTTATTTACATAATATTATGATTATTGTTTAATTTTGATCACTTCTCGACCTTGCACTTGTCTATGTACTTCTAGCGTTTACTAACAACCCAGATAAACAAAACTTCATACAGTTAATTGTTTTTGAATTATTTTTTTACAATGCTTTATGGCGATGACTGTTGCGAACATTTCCTGTTTACATGGCATTTTACCTGGGACCTTTTTAATCATGCACGTGATAAAATAATACTTGAAGTATATTATTGGCATCCTTAATTCAAATAACAATGAAAATTATATGACTCAGCACGTTGTTGTCAACCTGACTACATTATGTAAGTGTCAGTAATTAAAATGTTCATTGCATCTTGTTTTGTTGGTGATTTGTCCTAGTAATAGTTTAAATACGATTTTGTATTTTTCAAGTACATATATAGACGCTTGTCATGCTTGTATCCTGTGAATTTTTACACACCGCAAAATAAATACCTTAATTACTTTATTAATACATAAATCTTCCCTTTTCGACTTTTATGTCGAGTCAGTGGTCAGATCAAAATCCAATCTTGACTTGATTCTTGTTTTCAAGCACAACCCACTATTGAAAACAGTATTTAAAAATTGAAATTAATAAGCGAAATCATCAGAAGATTGTATACATTTACTTTATCATGAAAAAAAAAACTATATAAGAACATTCTCTATTTAGTGTTGCGACCACTTACATTTTCTCTATCCAATATTATTAAATCTTTTCGGTATAGTTTATTTGCCTTTTTAATGGAGTTGTTATTTCTATGATTATTTACACTTTCGGTTTTGCATTATCGCTTCATTATATTCAAAAAAGCATCTCATGTCAATCGTTTTCGCACTCTTAGATAATTATGTGTTTGTCACAAAGCTCATAGGTGTGAATAATTTAATGAGGTTTGGTAAGAACGAGTTTTAAAAAAAAAAGGAATTATGCACCTTCACACGGTCTTAAATCAAGACAGATGAGCTATCACATAAAAAAATCTTAGTAAATAGTTTGCGTGTGGAATGGAAGCTTTTTCTAGTAAGTAATATTATGTCTTCCGCAAGTAAATGCATATTAATGTTGGCAATTACTAAACTATGTTAAATGTATATTTAATTATGTAGTAATAAATTAGTTTTATTTGAGGTTATAGTTTGACGATTAAATACAAATTATTTAATAGTGTACGTAGACTTAAAATCTTATCTTTACTTTCTTTTGTTGTGAACCAAATTTACGATTTCTCAAGGTTTATCTTAAATGTCTTGATTGGTATAGCTACACGCAATTTAGAAAATAAACAGAATTTTGAAATATCCCTATATAAATTAACAATGAACACTAACTTGTACTCTAAGGAGAGTGGAATTTCATGGCCAGAATTATTGCGTCATAAAATTAATTAATTGCCATTGGATGTAGTAGTTTTCACACATTATTATTGAATCTACTCATATAAAATATCCCATGTGTTCCTGGAAATAATATTATTTGGTAACTTAAAATAATCTCTGTGATGTTTAGATAGTGATGCCTTTACATTATTAAGGTCATTAAATTCATCAATTTCGATTACCTATAATATTAATAAATTGTTTTGCACTATGTGCAAACACTGACATCACTGAGTTTTAAAAAATGTAATTGCATGTTTTGAAAGAACCTCATACCCGTCCAGGGCGTCCAGATAGTAAAAGTTCTTAGTATGAGTTTGGATCCTAGCCAACTCTTCTCTGAACATTTAACGATTTTCTGTTATAATGTGTTTGTTTTTCCTGAGTTTTATAATTTATTTTCCTGCTTGATATCATTACTTTACTCACTGTAATATAAATCTTACTCATCATCATTGTCATATTATTCAATGTCTTTTATTCCTAAACGCGTGAACCCCTATCGAATTTATAATCCTCCATAATTTTTAAATGCTTCAGCCAGCAGACAGTGTAGTGTACTAGATCCATGAACTGATTATGAAATAACGAATGTTTTGGTTGGTATCGCTTGTTTACCTCGCACGCACCAATCCTGCATACCTTCCTATTCCATATTCTTTCCGTGTTTCACATGAGCAATTCCTTCGCCAATATCTGACGTACGAGTACATTGTTATAAAGTTATAACTGTTGGCAAGGCCTAATTGTATTGTAATTATTTATCGGATTATTGAAGGCGGCTATCGTGGCCATTCGTTATTGCTTATGGATAATCTATAGGGCGGTGACCGGACATTCTATGCAAGAGCATAAAAATATAATCTACTGTGGAGGGTTTCTTTCCCACTCATTTTTTATTCGTCTATTATATTATTCAATTGTTCACTGTTGTAAGTTTTTGTTTTTGTATTACTTTTTGATTGCCGTAGCCTACGCTTCAGCTCTTGCTGTGCCATTGTTTTTTTTGTAACTAAAATCAAAGCTTACATCATACTTCACATATCATAATAATGTCGATTTACCTATTTTACTTCTGCTTAAGACTTTTCCAGAATAATGACCGTAAAAGTCTTTAGGATATTGATGTTTTCTTGTCACCGAAGTATTACTACGATTCTTGTAACTGCGCCCGAATATAAACCACAGGACTGTAACTTGAGATCCGAGATCCATGTTTCCTGACCATATCGCTGCACTGCTGTAAGCTGTAACCCACTCACGTTGGTGTACTTCCAGGCACCACGATGCAACGTGATATAAAAACCATTAAGAAACTACACAAACATGCTCGTATAAAAGTGTAAATAAAAATTTTCTGTGGTTTAACCTCGTACTTATATCTTTTTCTTGAAGTATGTAATAAAATACCTAATTAATCCACAGGCCTTGATGATTCTCTAATACGTTCTTGATTTCGCCGCTTCTACGTTATTTAATATGTATGCTGTTTAGTATTTCAGTCTCAAGTAAACTAGGTACGAACTTCTGATCTAATGGCAGTCAACATCTTGATCGAATTCTCATCACTTTAAATGTTGTCGTGCGTTCTTGTTACCTCTTCCATAAAGTATTATATCATTCTGCCAAAATGAAAAGATAATTGCTGCTTTAGTATTGTATTGTTTTTTTTGGGCACGAGTATCATCGAGTCATTAAAACATCGTTAATCTCACGAATCTTGTTTATCTAACCTGATTAAATAAGTCGATGGTTATAATGATTCTAATGTTAGTAAAATATCTCAGGCATGAGAGCTATACTAGGATTTTTAGTGTAAGGTGGGTATTTATGCACCGTTTGCGGTTGCTTGCTCAGCCTTTGCTAAGATTGTCGGATGTTCCGGGTGAGATTGGTCTCGTGGAATCGTGACGTCACAGGCGAACGGCCACTAAAACACGGCGGCCTGAGGCCATACATCTCCTCCAACGGCCTCGAACTCTCCATTGTTTTTCCTCGTCCTTGCTCTTGCTTCCCGGGTGACGTGTTCCTCGTTAGACGGGTAGTTTTACATTGCTTCGCGTTAGGCAACATTTTCAAAACTTGAAACCTGTTACTACATCAGCGTTATGTACATTTGCATTGTTTGATTGTTGGATTTCAAGCAGTCTTCAATCATAAAATCCAACAAGTTTTCTTCTTTAGACACGATTATTAATTTATCATATTTTGTAAGTCAGTTTTATGTTATTTTTTGTGTCACTTTTTATGACGTTAGCCAACCAAGGTTATTTGCATTGATAATAACAAACCTAAGTATCTGCCAATTTACAGAATCAGTCGAAAAAATCAGATTTAAATGATAGTATCACAAATAATTTTTATCACTGATTTTAAAAACTTAATTTGTACAGACATCTAAAAATATGATTTTTTACGCTAACACTATCTCATAAATTTTAGCACTGCGTACCGAGTTCGTTCAAAGGCATCTAGCACGATCTCATTCTATAACTTCTTCTTTCGCTGCATATTATTAGATTTCTGACCAGATTTCCATATTGGATATCAGTATGTTGATGTTCTCAAGGCACTGAACAAGTGACGCTCGGATTCCCGGTAGCACTGACACGCTAATGTAATTCTCCCATCATTAGTCATCTTCTATTAGCGACCTTATTGAGATACGTCTCGTGCGTGTGTAATGTAACATACTTGTAGCTCGATCACAGACTCACTATCGACGCGGTAATAAGCGATCGTGATAACGATTTCTTACCATGGATGTTTAACGTTTTCGCGATCACGATGGAACACGCGTTAAAAGTTATCGATCGGGATTATTAAACGAGCGCATCAAGTTCGCGACGCCATTTCCGAGATATATCTTCTTCGCACATATCATTCTTTCATCTTTCTCGAGTGCCGTATTGCATTTAGCGGCGTTCGGCAAGCCAAATATAGAGAAAAAGCAGTCGACATAATAAACAATCCGACACGCGCGTTGACTTTCTTGATTGTGACGTTTGACGTTTAGCCGCGATATTTATTATCATCTATGCGTGCTCGCAACGCGAACGTGGTATGAACGTATGTTCATTGTGATCGGTCATTGGTTAGCGTTAGCACGTGGTTTATCACGTTTTTTAACTACGTCGATAGTTATCTGTGATTTGAGCTCTTTGGCATGCTCTAACGCTACTCTCTTCTCGTAACATCACCGATTAAACCGTTTCCTTGTAATATGTATACATACCTATTAACATGAAGAAATATTTACCACCGCGCGTTACCATCATTTCCTCAACGTCAAGTTATTTATTGGTTGTGTGACGCAGAGAGGTATTTTACACACTGAAATCACTATTTTAGTACTCAAATTGCGTTCATTTTTGATGGTCCTAAAAGTATCGTTAAAATGACCGAAGATCGATTTTAATATGTGTATCTACAGTGCCATTAGACAAAATTTAATTTGGTCTACTTAAAATCGTCGCGCTTCGTTAGTTTTTTTTAAAAACATTATGCCGTCACCTAGATATTGTTATATCAGTAAATTTAGATCAGCACAAGGTGCTACCGTTCCGGAGCTTTTGCTTCGTACCTCAGTCGCGCAGCTTAATAGAGAAGTCGAAATACAGATTGATGAACACAAGTTCGGATGCACTGAACAAAGACACGCAGAACGTTCAGTGGTAGTAAACCATCTGTAGAGATGCGCTGCATACTCTTACTGAATGAGAAAATACTTTTTTTAATGTGTTGAAAAATGCCAGGATATGGCAAAAAATATGCCGCATGATGCGTAGTGCTATGTGACCTCGTAATGTTTTTGTATCGCTTCGGTCAGTCCAGTATATTGATGGCAGCAACCTACCTGTAATATTCTTCAATATATTAAATATGACTACGAGTATACCTCGCTTTATGTCTATAAATACTTACCCAACGTTGGTTATCCCTGGTTTTGACTATGTATGTGTAATATGTATTATGTTGCTTTACTCACTCATGGCTAACCCAGCAAAATATGCCTTTCAATTTGCCTTTTGTTTGTTAAGAATTAGCCAAGCGGTTCGGATACTGCTTGTTACTTTGGTGTTCTATTGTTTTTTCTGCTTTTGTATTATTTTTATGATCTTCCAATAGGTACGTGGGAGTTTCCCACTCAAACTGAGACGTCTTAAGTAAATTCGGGGAAAATATGCTTTTTAAATTGAATTAGAAACTGCGATTTACTAAAACAATCGTATTACACAAAAAATCATTAATATATCAATTTTACTGCTTTTACGCTGACGGTAATGTTTAAAAATACCGAATCATAGGTTTTCGAAAAAGTTAATTTCACATATTATTTGGCTTGCTCTTGCTGAAATCTTGACGTGATTAAGAGGGCGTCAATTTTGATATCTAAATGCACCAAAACAGCATATTGATTAAATTATTGTCTATTTGGCTGCCTTTCTTGTATAAATATTAAATATTATTAATATATCAAGATGCTTAATATAGTGACTAATTTTTTGATAAAAAAGCAACAGTACTTTTGATATGCAAAAACAAAACTTAAAGTTTTTCCACATGTTTAAGCTTTACAACAAGTGAACTCACTTCTGTTAAAATACGAAATATGCAACATTATATTTAATCGGATTGTTATTCCGTGGCTCCGTATCAGAATTAACTGTTTCGTATTGCTCTACCACCATTCGTTTTCTACCTTTAAGCCCAGTTATTTCCGAACGTACGTCGTAATACATGTTTATATCAAAATATTTGTTTAAACTATGCACCCGAAACTAGTGAATTATCTTTCTTACCGATATCACTAAATTGGACTGCAACTCATGCTTTTCTCGAGTATTATTTGGATTTAACTACTTCAAATAATAATACTTTTTATCCAGCTTATCTTTTTTTAGTCTTCCCCCACTTAAATATGTTATTTCAATTTGCGCATGAAATGTATACTTAATATTAATTTAATTTTAGTTGCTTTGGCAGTTTAGTACGAAGGAGAATCTCAATGGTATTTAAATATATAAAGCATTCATACATAGTATTTTATTTATAGTTCATCACGGTTTCCCCTTTTGTTAATTTTCCATGTTTTCAATTAATTCTTAATGGCGCTCTCGTGACGGTGTAAGTTTCATTAATTTAGGTTCTGAACAATTTGGGTCCGATCAAAGATTTGATTAAATCTGTACCTACTGTTGGTTCTGCTTTCTGCTATAAACTTTTGCATTTGTCTTAACTTTTACATCTCTCCTTCGTTCTTGGGTACATTAATATGTATCGATCATCGTTCCTTATTATTAAGTTGAGGTTATTAAAACGTTCTAACAGTTCCGCCATATTTATTACACTTTATTATTCATCTCAAAGTACCGGTAGTCAAACATAAACATAGTTATTTCAAACATGTTTTTAATAAGCTATCGAGCAGATATATAATTCGCTATATGTCTGTTATGTTAATTTTTGTCTTTTTACATAAAACCCGACCCTGTCCAAACTCGATTGATAAATCTTCACCACAGGAATTATATTCAAAATGCGCTATTTTATTGGTATTCCTTATTATTATGTGATGACATTTCTTCATGTTTACATTACTAAATACCTGCTGGCTTTATTTGATCAGATGCAGAATTGCAAATATTCATATCGCTAGACTGAAACAGAGTTTGGAAGAAGTACTAATACTTGGTGTAAATATCCAGTACAATTTTTTGTTCACGAAACAAGCACCACGATTATTCCAACATCCAACTCACTTTATGAATGCTTTTTTGTGTCGATTCAAACACTAATCATTGATAAAACTAAAAGAAAAACTTTACTGTAAGCAAATTTCTTTGGTAATGATTCTTCACCATGGTACAAAAATGTTCAAATTTTTATTGGAATTTGAACGAATTCGCTTGATTTCCACAGGTATTTGGAAGTCATTCTTTGCACCGTTACATTATTATTTTACGTTTCATTATTATTTAACTACCTAATTTTTTTTGTTTGGTTAGAACCATTGCTCTGACTTTTTGTTGGAGGGAAAATGACAACTTATTTCTAGAATGTGACATTATTTGCCTTTAATACGTGGCCACCGATAAGTGGGGGTAATTTTTAGAACCGTTCTGAGAAATATCCGTTCATTAGAAATATATGGGTATGACCCATGCGATAGACTAGTAATTCTTTCTAAATTATCGGACATCCAACACCGTATAAGTATGTATATATAATCGGTTGCTGTCACGGCCAAAAGGCATCTATGTTCCGATTCTCGATTTCCATTCGCTCTGTTGAGTTTTTTCTTTGTTCCAAATAATGTGTTTGCCTAACGACTTGCTTATTACCGGCTATCAAGCTGTTAAACCCTGTGATCGTCCAAATATTTTTGAGATGCATACCTGCTGTGAAATCTAATACGACCTCTATCGATTAACAGGAAATAAAAATCTGTAATCACACTATCAACATAAATTTTTCATTTTTTATATCGTGTAGTCCTTAGTGAGAATTATTGTTCCTTATGAATGTGTTCTTTATAAATGTTGGATGTCATTTAATGTGGGATTTAAATGGTAACACGATCTTATAAATATCATATTTCAGACGTCAAAAAAACATTTTTTTTAAAATTTCAAACTGCATTTAAAGTTATAATATCCAATTATTGCTTATTTTTAAAAAGATTAGAGATATTTCAATATATTCTCCCATGTAGGTTTTTATTTCTGCACTGCTAAATCATCAAACGTGTTTATTTAACTTTCTATTACTATTATCTATTGATTACATACTTATCTGTGTATAATAATGCTAATCGCATTTATTCAATTCCGTAGATATATTTAATGGATGATATAAATAGAAATCAATATTTTGGAAAATTCGCGTATTGCGAACACTATTAGGTACGAGGTACGACTATTGTTTTGTATTCGGGGAGTTTGGCATTAAAATTAATTGTACCCATGAAAATTCAAGGAATTATTATCCTAAAACCGGGTGACTAAATTTCAATATTATTTTATAAATTTTAAATAATCAGCCTAAAGAGTTGACACTGCGTTCATTTTTTTGAATGTCAGTATTATTGCATCGTTGGTTGGTGACATGATTTTACTAATGACATAAAAATACGAAAATATTATTGCGACATTCATAAAAAAAAAACCTTTCCATTTTGTACTAAGTTTTTTTATATGATATTATTTATGAACATCGTAAGTATCATGGTTGTTGATATGCACAACGCATAACGCATAATGATTTCCCCATTAGCCGGAGGTGTCCCAATAACCACCAAGATTTGACGAAATAATCAACCGATGTTTTATGAACGATACAAAGTACAGAGGATGTACCGAAGAACTAACTTTGTAGGCGTATCAGTATATTACCTCCAAACTTAAAACATACTCAACTCAATTTATGTCATGTAGATACACTAAAAAATTCAGTTAATTAAAAAATATTTTGGAAATTTGCCTGTTTGATAAATGAACCAGCTTTCATTGTCTTTAAATTTTCACATGACTGTATGAATACATGAGTGACGTAAGACTCCCAAGGATTTTGGGTTGGTGTTATTATTCTGACAATAAAAATATGAAGGCAATAGTGTATTAATATGACTGACAGCTGCCTGCCTGCTACAAATATGGTGCGACAATGGCGTGCGTGGTTATTGTTTTATGCTGCATCAAAAAAAAAATCCACCACCACTGCGTCTCAGTTGATATTTCCGAGAGTTCTTCTTCCACGCCTAAAATCCATTATTAATGGCAGCCATCAGCGCTTATTTCCTTTTCACAGATTTTATATAATTTATCTAAACATTACTTGCCTATATATAGCAGATAGGTAAAAACGACACACAAAACGTGACGGGATATCATTAATCATCTTGAAAATAAATTGAAGCGATATGTTTTCAAAGCTGTGCGGAAAATTGCAAATTTGTGAATATTATACAACATGTTTTAATATCATTTCTAATGAATTTTTTCATAATTTCCTGTTCAAATTAATGTAATTTATTTAGTGGTATTTGCCGAATTATACAAATGTATATTATAAAAATTTCACCAAAATGTCTAGCGGAATAGTTTTGCTATTGATTTTTTTTATCACTACTGAATCTTTCTTCTTTGTTAATTCACTGTTGGAAGTTAGCTTTCTTCCCGTTCCGCGGTCCTCTAAAGTTGGCTTCTTATGTTGTGCTGCTTCTTATATACCTTGCTGCTTTAGGCTTCCAGAAAATACATTTTAGTAATATTTTTCTAACACAAAAAACACATTCCTTTACCGTTACATTTTCAACGCATTTTTTATAATAGTAAAATCTAAAAAAAAATGTATACGTTTGTAATTTGGATACTCGGAACAGTCAATCAGTGGGCAGTGTTTGTTTTACTTTAAATAAAATTTCTGCAAACTCTTGCAAAATTTCTGTTTGCATGTCTAACATGGGTGCTCATGGTCAGTAACAGATTTCTGATACGCCCTCACTAGTCACCCAAACGCAGATGTCGAATTGCGAAAGTACCATCGAACTCGTATATGGAGATTTAATTTTTTTGTAACCAGTGGTAATAATACTTCACGAGTATGATGAGCAGTAAACACAGGTATCCGCGTGTAACGCAAGAAGCGTATGACCGTGACGTATTGTTCTATTTACATAATGTTTTTCAAGAAAAATGTTCACCAAGGGCGCTCGGCTGATTATTGTGCGGATTCACATGTTTAAAGTATACAAAAACAAAGTAATTTATTATCTGACGTACTTACGATAACTACTGTCGAATTAACTCATACTAATTATAACTAATGAAATATTCTATCAAAAGTTTTAATACTGTTTTATGTGAAATTTCATGGTCTTGATTTTTCTTTAAAAAAAAATTAAAATATCCCAGCAAACATAAATAAATTTTTAAAAATGTAACATAGTGAAAAAAACCTTCCATCCCATAAAAAAATCGTTTACTTCATAAGATTCAAATCTGCGCTGTAAAAAATAAAACATAATATCACAGTTTTTTTAATTGCGTGTTTTTGTAGGTTTTAGCAGCTTGTTAATAAAATTAACAAACTAGTTAGTGGAATAATTTGGAAATCATATTTAACTCTCATTTCATTATTAATCAAGATTTTTTTATTACACGATTTTAGCAACACATCGTCGCCGTGGTGGTGAAAAGAGCTAAGCCCCATATAATGTATGTGGGTTCACTCTCTTCACCGCCACGACGACTATACAATACATGGAGTAACAAAACTCGTAGTACAACCCGAAAACTGGTGAATCTACATCATATTTGGAGTCGAATGTGTAACATGACCTTTAAACCTGAGCTTGAAAAAAATATAAAAAATAATCTGCTTTAGTACCGCAGATTAAATCAAATTGCATAAATTTATGTTATAATGCTGTTTTTGATTTTGTTTTATTTAAGGATAGTATTAATTTGACTAAATACATGATGTTTGATAACAATTTGCTAAAATTTTTCTCTCAATTTTTACGAAAACTATGGGTCATATATATATTTTTTAATCTACGAAATCGACTCCAAATATGACGTAAATTGACTGGTTTCCCGCTTGTACATCGAGTTTTGTTACACCATGTATTTTAATGTAGATTGTTCAGCTATTATTTACTGTTGACCAGTCATTTTCCGAGCTTTAATGGCGGTCTTTTTCAATGTCGGAGATAAATCTAAGGGTGTATTTATCAATTAAAATAAAATTGAAACATATCTAACATTCCTCACAGAACCTCGAGCATACTACATACCTAATAAACATGTTGCGTGCAATTTGATTTACTTTTTTAGGGTCTGGTTTGTATTTATTCCTTCATCCGTATCAAGCATCCTGTTTGGTACCTTTCATTATGTTTTATATTTAATTATTTTCACTCGCGATGTATTTCGTGTCATGCTGCATTATGTGCGTGTTACGGACGACTATGTACAATATTATGTCTGGTGTATAATACGTAACTTAATATACATTCCTCAACACTGTGTACACAAATAGAAGGCGCAGAAGGTCGATATGTCATTATGAAAATATACTCTTACATTATTCAATATATTTCGGCTTGTATCTCTTTTACTTAATCGGAAAACTAGACAAGAACTAGTCTTCCAAAACATGTTTTAAATTTGCGATATTTCACTGAAAACTATGCAGGTACATAAATATTATATTATGTAGATTAAGACAAAGTAATATTAGCTCTCGTGAATTTGTTCGTTTAATTTAATTGAAAATATTTGCTAGAATAAAATAAACCCAATAAGTATTCTTACACTAAAACTAAACGACTGAATTTAAAATACTGAGTGAGTAAATTAATTTTCTGGAGAAAAAAAATAATTATAGAATTAATGGAATTAATTGAAAGTCAGCGGCCATAAAAATGAAAAGTATTCTATTGTTCATACATCATGGCCACAGTTGGCTTAGATAGAAATGCAACGCATCGCGACTACCAAGCATCAAGCTCTATCCTGTTCGCTTTACTTACTAGAAATTATTTTCACTTAATTACTCACTAGGCAATGTTGCCTAATACCGTATCTTTAACTAATTTTATTTGGTTCCTAATATCGCAGTCTTAAAATTTTCACATATTTAAAAAAAAATCTTGTCGATTGTAATGCCGATTTTTTTACAGCGGTCTCCGCGGTGGACTCCCAAAACAAAAAGTTCGTGTTCTCAAAATATGTCTACAACATTATTATATCTTGGACTGAAGGAATGGCGAGTGATTGAAGTGTCGCATGCGACTTTTAGTCCAGCATAGAGTCCCTTTAACTAATTTGTGATTACCGCTGTTCATTGGTTATTCAGCACTTCACTGTGGCGACTACGGGAACACTAGCCGCTACGCTTCTCGCTTTTTGCCTCCGTCCGCCGGCTAATCATTTTTAATAATTAACAAGTTCGCCGGGGAACCAGCAACCGACATAATAACACCACGAGTGCTTTATTCACGGGTCCGTGCCATTTATAGCGCATGAAGATACTTACAGGAATCATTGTTCCATTTCTAATTAATGATAAATAAAAACAGCGAAGAACTATCATAATATGACGCCACTTGATTTGAGCGTATCCAGAGAATTGGTTTGCAGCAGACACCTGCTTCTTTTTCCCACTTTTTATTACTTTCAGATGTGCGTAAGTGGTGCAGCCATTGATTTACTTAGATTTGAACTGAACCCAAAAAATGAACGACACTTCAACTCCGTCAAAACCTCCGACTCCGCCAGACGCGTATTCAGTATTTCTTTAACCGCCGGCAGAGTCGGACGTTCAGAAAACAAATCCGAAATGCCTTCTTGTGTAGTGAAACCTTGTAAAAACCGTACGGATAAAATTAAGAAAAAAGATGCTGTTACTTTCCACATGTAGGTGTTTATTTATATTTGTTTACATAGCCTAAAATAATTATTATTCAAAGAAAGTTTCCTTCTTAAATAATAGCAAACAGCCCAAAGAAACAAAAAGTCATTTTAGATGCATGGTAAAATTCATGAACGCTCCTCGTAAGGAACGGGTTAGTATTGTATACTGTTACTGTAACCCTATATTTAGCCCATACCTTTTTCGGTGTGTGGGCAGATGCTTAGCGGCAGTCGAAGGGCTCTGATAGGTCGACCCGTGTAAGTGTATTGAGGTGCGGATTCTTCGTGTCATTACTTTTTCTAAATAATTTACTCTGCAAGGCAGATCTAAGTGTATTTACAGCTCTTTCAATTGCTCCAAATGATCTTGACGGGGTCTTCCTTCACAGTTCATGCCCTCAACTGGTGACAGTGTTTAGGAGATTCCTGTAGCGCCAATAATGTGACCATCCAACTAATCTAACTGCCACGCTTTATTGAGATCAATGAGTATGCATTCGCTTGGCCTAAATGTATTTTACCCTAATGTTTGAAAACATGAATTTTGAATGCCAACCTACCAGTATCACAATCAAATCGCTTAATAGGCATCAGACATCATGTTGCAATAATGCCTGCCAACTGTAAAAATTTATATATATTTTCATTCTTGTAACTATAAATTCTAGTGACTGAAAATAAATATTTTCAATCATAAATATATAGTCAGCCGGATGCGGACTCCGGCCTTACAAACTAACTACTTATTTTTAAAACTCTTCAAATAATATAGCCTTGTTAATCTACAGGACGCCATTTGATATTCGTTCAATGACGTTTATTTTCGGTGGCTTCTTAGTTTTTCACTAGTCAACTATAATTTTTTTAATTGTTTTATTTATATAAAACCAAATGTATCAACTTCCCCCCCTTTTTTCAATTCATTTCGTAGTCACTATGCATATTGTTTTTAATTGGACTCTTCGAGGTTTTTTATTTAATCGTAGTCACTAGTATCGCTGCTTTTCGTTTGTTATTCACCTTAGTCGTGACAAATGTATTAAATAGTTTTGTTTTATGATATAATAAATATTTTTTTATGATGTATTTTAAGAATGTTTTAATTGAAGCAAAGGAAGTAAGTCAGGACAGACTAGCTATCGGCGTTCTATCCTCTCTACGGTCGTGCAAATGTAATAAATGGCGTGATGGTTAGTTAGTTTTTTTATGATGTATTTTTAAGAATTAGAGGAAGCAAAGGATAACAATCTATCGAAGTAGATTCGGTTTATTTTTATATATTATGTTCTTTATAAGTTACCAGTAAACCTCCGATTTCAGTAAAACAAAGGTCAAAGTAAATATTTGGCGGTCCATAAATCGGCATCTTTCTTGACACACAAACATCCCTAATAAATAATAATATCGGGACCGGATTCTCCTCCCTAACGACATGTGTCGGAGTTAGCTTATTTTCTTTAGCTCCGAACCAGGGTACTTAATATAGATTTGTTTGTCTTTCAGAGGTTTACGAAAATATCTTACGTAGGATTTGAAGATAAAATATCTCCTTTGTTTTTCTTGCTTAATCTGAGGGTTGTTTTCATAAGGAATGGGTTCCCCTCATCTTGCGTTAACGCCCCTGAGTGCCACTGTTTATTGTGTAGACTCAAAATTTTATTTCTATCCTTTTTTTATCGACTCTTAGGTATATTTCTTTGGCAGTCTGTAATAATATTACTAAGAATCATCCTGTAACATAATTTTTTTTTAGATCCACACACTAAAAAAAATACCAGAAACACCCAATCCTAATTTTCAAGTAAATATTTAATAATATTGTATGTATTATCGTTATTATCCTATTGATAATAATGATATCATCCATTGATAAAAACAATGTTTTGATCTAAAAAAATAGTAATTAAGTCGTCTGAAAAATCCGATAATAATTTTAATCAGCTACATATTTCTATAGCTTTGTTATATTTGTTTCAATGATTTAAATAAAATATGCTATTGAATTAATTCATGTGTAAGTCTGTAACTCAACCTCCAATTACAAGAACTTTAATGTTCCCCATGTTTGAATCACGGATTAGGCACGTGTATCAATATGCGCATAATATATCTTTGAAATGAAACTCGATTTTGGTTCCATTTTGTTTATTTTTATTTAGTGACAGGTGTTTCGCCGGTCGGGTCATTTTCAGACATTTTGAAAATGACAAGGTGAAACAGTTGTCACTAAATAAAATAAACAAATATGTAGATCCAAAATTGAGTTAGATTTGAAACATAATATGGAGTTTTTAAAAATAAATGCCAACTCAATCAAATTTACATAATATTTTGCATAAAAACATACAAGAGGCATAATATATACCTCGCACGATTTAGTGGGTAGATAGATACAACCAAATCTTGGAAATAATAGTATTTATATTTAACTTGTCATTATTTAAATAATGCGGTATGTAGTAATCAGCTGATACGACGCATTGATATCTCTGCCTGCAGTGTGACTCATTTATACGAGTAATGTTTATAATGCAATTATACAATGCGCTTCATAACTTGTTGGTATTACCTATAACTGAGGTCGTTAACTTCGGAGTGAATCTACCGACAAAGTAATTTTCTTGTTTTGAGTAGGACTGTGTCTTTAGATTTACATGTAAATTTTATGGCACAATAAAGCCTATCGTACTTCATTACCGTGCCCACGTATGACAATACGTTCATTATTTTCATAGAGGGATGTCAATTTAATAAAACGTATTATTCTTCTTATTCTTAAACGTTTTTAGATGAATTTCGCATAATTTACATTTTCTTTAGTTTTTTTAGAACAATGAAGTTAAACTTATTTTGTAACTATTGTTTTTACGATTGTATTTACTAACGTTTTCACTTGAATGTATTAAGAAGAAAGAAATGAACTCTGACAACTACCATTTTCGTTCTCATAAAGATACACAAAATAATAAAATTAATTACCTCGAACTATTATGTTATTGAGTGCATTAGGTCTGACACATTTCAATATTATGTTGGTTCCCATTTTGCTAACAATATAGAAAGTTTTACTTTCTGTGTTTATGTTCCCTGAGATTTTCTTTATTATGTTTTACCTCTCGTATGGTTATTGTTGATATAAACAATTAACATGTGTGCCAGGAAAGTGAGTGGTTGCCATAAATGGACGGAAGACATGAAGTCGCCTCCCTGATTGAACTAACGCGTTCCATACACAGGAGATTGGACGTGAACCGTGAACTCACGCGGTCACTTTGGCCATAAATTCTCTCGGGTGTTAACCACTCATCATCCTGTACATGGTTATTGTCTTCTCTTGACTGATGGTGAAAGATAATAAGCAATAAAACCGCACATTAAAACCATCTGCATTGGGACTTTCAATTTCCGCATTTCGATATAGCAATTTTTCTCAGTACCTACCTAAATTTGGATGCAATATATTTGTACACAGTTTATCAACTCGTATTTTTTATCCTCTGCTTCAATACCAGTAGAAGGTATGTAATATAATAATGATAAAAAACCACACAGGTATTATTAAGTATTTCATGTTAATTGGGAATTGTATTCGGGATATCGAGCGTGGTAGCTCTATATTTATTACGTGAAAAAAGTCAATAGCCCGTTTTTATTTTCGTTTATGCAATGGAAATTATGACGTCACGCCTATAGTATATTTACACAAGAACTGACGTTACGTTTTCTTTTATTCTGTAAAGTTTTACGTAGCTGCCTAAATGCCCATTGAATTGTTCGGCTATTTAATTCTTATCCCTACAACAACCAAACAAAAGTCTTTTGTGGATTTGCATTGTTCACGTGAATAAACGCTCCGCTCCAAAAGCCAGCGATTTTCATTACGTGGTCCGCTCCGTACAATATTGCTGCTGAATTATTCAATTACTTATCGCGGCCACACATTACAATAAACCAACGGGAACCTAAAGCCTCGTACAATTATGGACCGTATGTGTAAACTTCCATAACGTATACAATTCTCCAGTCCACACTGGTACCCTGTTGGGCAAGCAGTGGGTTAAAAAGTCAACCGACTCACTCCAGTTATCGCGCTTGCTTTGGGTGACTTAATATTAGGTATATTGTTGCAGTTTATCCACCACGAATATTATTACATTACATTCTTCGCTCTTCTTGTTCTTTTTCGTGTTTTTATTCGCGCAAACGAACGAGGCAGAATTTCCATTTGCGAATGCTCTAACAATACTCGCTCCGAATGTGATGGATCATGGGAAGCCATAACAATATAAATACCGCAAAAAGTGTATCCGATTCGCCAATCGAATAGGTGGAAATATTATCCGTGAATAAATAATCGATACTTTATACCATCGATTTCTTTCGATCACTTTTTTATGGTCCCTAACGCGAATCGATGTGCAAACCTATTACGTATGTCTCAGTATGCAAATTATTTACGTGTTGTTGCTTCAAGAGATTTCGAAGAACACAACGAATAATAAATAGATTCGTGTATGTTATCACTAAACAGCTTTATAAACCAGCGGTGTTATTACGTGAAACATGATTTTAAATATAAATAAATTCAAGGTGGAATATTCATCAGATTTCCTCAAATATTTTAAATTTATGTACTTTTGCTTGTCAGTTGATTCTTATCGTCAATCATAGAACCGTACCACAGCCATAATACGTACATAGGTATGTACAAAAATCATTGAAACCTTCAAACAGTACCTACACTTCACTTCTAACATTCTTGTTCTTGAAGTACTTCAGCCGATCAATTTATTATTGTTCTGCTCTCGATGTGTACTTTGTTCTGAGTCATATGAAGTTCAGTGTACTCAATGATAATAAAAGTGTCATGCTGTTGATACGCAATGATATCTTGTAATCCAGTAGACGTGGATGGGCGATGAGCGTGGGAATTATTAAACTATTGTAGGTAAATACGAACATACTTACTGGAAAACGCTATATCCGTTAAGGTTATCGCGTTATTCAGGTCAAAATCAACAATTGACTCAATATATATTTTTATTTCTTTTCATAAAGAGATCCTTTTGTATAGTAAAACGTATTTCTATATTAATTTTTTTTAACCCCCAAAAAAATTTTAAAATTTTTTTTTTTTAAATGTTTTGAAAAAAAATTTTTTTTCCAACAAAAAAAGGGGGGGGAAACCCCAAAAACCCCCCTTTTAAAAAAAATTTTTTTTAAAAAAATTTTTAAAAAAAAACCCGGGGGTTTTTAAAAATTTTTTTTGGTTTTTTTTTTTTAAAATTTTTTTTTTTTTAAAAAAAAGAAAAAAGCCTGGTTTTCCAAAATTTTAAAAACCTTTTTTTTTTTTAAAATTTTTTTAAAAAAAAAAATTTTTTTTATTTTTTTTTTTTTTTTTAAAAAAAGGGGGGGGGAAAAAAAAAAAAAATTTTTTTTTTTTTTTCCCCGGAACGTGGGGGGAAAGGGGGGGAAATTTTTAAAATTTTAAACCAACTTTTTTTTTGGGAAAGGTTTTTTTTTAAAAAATTAAATTTTTTTAAAAATTTTTTTTTTTTTAAAAAATTTTTCCCAAATTTTTGGGTTTTTTTTTATTTTTTTTTTTTTTTTTTTTTAAAAAAAAAATTTTTTTTTTAAAAAATTTTTTTTTTAAAAATTTTTTTTAAAAATTTTAAATCCCTTTTTTTAAAAAAAAATTTTTTTTCCCCCTTTTTTTTTGGGTTTTTTTCGGAAGGGGCGAAAATTCAAATTTTTTTTAAAAAAAAATTTTTTTTTTTTTCCGGGGGTTTTAAAATTTTTCCCCCTTATTTTTTAAAAAAAAAATTTTTTTTTTTTAAAAAAAATTTTTTTTTTTTTTTTTTTTTAAAAATTTTTTTAATTTTTTTTTGGGGGAAAAAAAATTTTCCTTTTTTTTTTTTAAAAAAAAAAAAAAAACCCCCCCAAAAAATTTTTAAAAAAAATTTTTTAAAAAAATTTTTTTGGGTTTTTTTTAAAAAAACCTTTTTTAAAAATTTTTTTTTAAAAATTAATTTTTAAAATTTAAAAAAAAAAAATTTTAAAGGGGGAAATTTTTTAAAAAATTTTTTTTTTTTTGCTCCGAACCAGGTACTTAATATAGATTTGTTTGTCTGTCAGAAGGTTTACGAAAATATCTTACGTAGGATTTGAAGATAAAATATCTCCTTTGTTTTCTTGCTTAATCTGAGGTATTGATTTCATAAGGAATTGGTTCCCCACATCTTGCGTTAACGCCCCTGAGTGCCACTGTTTATTGTGTAGACTCAAAATTTTATTTCTATCCTTTTTTTATCGACTCTTAGGTATAATTTCTTTGGCAGTCTGTAATATATTTTACTAAGAATCATCCTGTAACATAATGTTTTTTAGATCCACACACTAAAAAAAATACCAGAAACACCCAATCCTAATTTTCAAGTAAATATTAAATAATATTGTATGTATTATCTTTATTATCCTATTGAATAATAATGATAATCATCCATTGATAAAAACAATGTTTTGATCTAAAAATAGTAATTAAGTCGTCTGAAAATCCGATAATAATTTTTGAATCAGCTACATATTTCTATAGCTTTGTTATATTTTGTTTCAATGATTTAAATAAAATATGCTATTGAATTAATTCATGTGTAAGTCTGTAACTCAACCTCCAATTACAAGAACTTTAATGTTCCCCATGTTTGAATCACGGATTAGGCACGTGTATCAATATGCGCATAATATATCTTTGAAATGAAACTCGATTTTGGTTCCATTTTGTTTATTTTTATTTAGTGACAGGTGTTTCGCCGTGTCGGGTCATTTTCAGACATTTTGAAAATGACAAGGTGAAACAGTTGTCACTAAATAAAATAAACAAATATGTAGATCCAAAATTGAGTTAGATTTGAAACATAATATGGAGTTTTTAAAAATAAATGCCAACTCAATCAAATTTACATAATATTTTGCATAAAAACATACAAGAGGCATAATATATACCTCGCACGATTTAGTGGGTAGATAGATACAACCAAATCTTGGAAATAATAGTATTTATATTTAACTTGTCATTATTTAAATAATGCGGTATGTAGTAATCAGCTGATACGACGCATTGATATCTCTGCCTGCAGTGTGACTCATTATACGAGTAATGTTTATAATGCAATTATACAATGCGCTTCATAACTTGTTGGTATTACCTATAACTGAGGTCGTTAAACTTCGGAGTGAATCTACCGACAAAGTAATTTTCTTGTTTTGAGTAGGACTGTGTCTTTAGATTTACATGTAAATTTTATGGCACAATAAAGCCTATCGTACTTCATTACGTGCCCACGTATGAACAATACGTTCATTATTTTCAAATGAGAGGGATGTCAATTTAATAAAACGTATTATTCTTCTTATTCTTAAACGTTTTAGATGAATTTCGCATAATTTTACATTTTCTTTAGTTTTTTTTAGAACAATGAAGTTAAACTTATTTTGTAACTATTGTTTTTACGATTGTATTTACTAACGTTTTCACTTTGAATGTATTAAGAAGAAAGAAATGAACTCTGACAACTACCATTTTCGTTCTCATAAAGATACACAAAATAATAATTTAATTACCTCGAACTATTATGTTATTGAGTGCATTAGGTCTGACACATTTCAATATTATGTTGGTTCCCATTTTGCTAACAATATAGAAAGTTTTACTTTCTGTGTTTATGTTCCCCTGAGATTTTCTTTATTATGTTTTACCTCTCGTATGGTTATTGTTGATATAAACAATTAACATGTGTGCCAGGAAAGTGAGTGGTTGCCATAAATGGACGGAAGACATGAAGTCGCCTCCCTGATTGAACTAACGCGTTCCATACACAGGAGATTGGACGTGAACCGTGAACCCACGCGGTCACTTTGGCCATAAATTCTCTCGGGTGTTAACCACTCATCCTGTACATGGTTATTGTCTTCTCTTGACTGATGGTGAAAGATAATAAGCAATAAAACCGCACATTAAAACCATCTGCATTGGGACTTTCAATTTCCGCATTTCGATTATAGCAATTTTTCTCAGTACCTACCTAAATTTGGATGCAATATATTTGTACACAGTTTATCAACTCGTATTTTTTATCCTCTGCTTCAATACCAGTAGAAGGTATGTAACATAATAATGATAAAAAACCACACAGTATTATTAAGTATTTCATGTTAATTGGGAATTGTATTCGGGATATCGAGCGTGGTAGCTCTATATTTATTACGTGAAAAAAGTCAATTGCCCGTTTTTATTTTCGTTTATGCAATGGAAATTATGACGTCACGCCTATAGTATATTTACACAAGAACTGACGTTACGTTTTCTTTTATTCTGTAAAGTTTTACGTAGCTGCCTAAATGCCCATTGAATTGTTCGGCTATTTAATTCTTATCCCTACAACAACCAAACAAAAGTCTTTTGTGGATTTGCATTGTTCACGTGAATAAACGCTCCGCTCCAAAAGCCAGCGATTTTCATTACGTGGTCCGCTCCGTACAATATTGCTGCTGAATTATTCAATTACTTATCGCGGCCACACATTACAATAAACCAACGGGAACCTAAAGCCTCGTACAATTATGGACCGTATGTGTAACTTCCATAACGTATACAATTCTCCAGTCCACACTGGTACCCTGTTGGGCAAGCAGTGGGTTAAAAAGTCAACCGACTCACTCCAGTTATCGCGTTTGCTTTGGGTGACTTAATATTAGGTATATTGTTGCAGTTTATCCACCACGAATATTATTACATTACATTCTTCGCTCTTCTTGTTCTTTTTCGTGTTTTTATTCGCGCAAACGAACGAGGCAGAATTTCCATTTGCGAATGCTCTAACAATACTCGCTCCGAATGTGATGGATCATGGGAAGCCATAACAATATAAATACCGCAAAAAGTGTATCCGATTCGCCAATCGAATAGGTGGAAATATTATCCGTGAATAAATAATCGATACTTTATACCATCGATTTCTTTCGATCACTTTTTTATGGTCCCTAACGCGAATCGATGTGCAAACCTATTACGTATGTCTCAGTATGCAATTATTTACGTGTTGTTGCTTCAAGAGATTTCGAAGAACACAACGAATAATAAATAGATTCGTGTATGTTATCACTAAACAGCTTTATAAACCAGCGGTGTTATTACGTGAAACATGATTTTAAATATAAATAAATTCAAGGTGGAATATTCATCAGATTTCCTCAAATATTTTAAATTTATGTACTTTTGCTTGTCAGTTGATTCTTATCGTCAATCATAGAACCGTACCACAGCCATAATACGTACATAGGTATGTACAAAAATCATTGAAACCTTCAAACAGTACCTACACTTCACTTCTAACATTCTTGTTCTTGAAGTACTTCAGCGATCAATTTATTATTGTTCTGCTCTCGATGTGTACTTTGTTCTGAGTCATATGAAGTTCAGTGTACTCAATGATAATAAAAGTGTCATGCTGTTGATACGCAATGATATCTTGTAATCCAGTAGACGTGGATGGGCGATGAGCGTGGGAATTATTAACTATTGTAGGTAAATACGAACATACTTACTGGAAAACGCTATATCCGTTAAGGTTATCGCGTTATTCAGGTCAAAATCAACAATTGACTCAATATATATTTTTATTTCTTTTCATAAAGAGATCCTTTTGTATAGTAAACGTATTTCTATATTTATTTACGTATTTCTATTTGATCTAACGAAGTCAATTGTGTAAACTTAAATAATTTCTCAATATTTCTCAATGGCGGAGGACACTTTTAATAATGTTCAAATTGTATTATATTATATTGGGATCCAATTACATTTAGTTATTTGATCTATGTATGTATGTACAAATACATGGCTGGTCGATATCTGCAACTTATCAATTTCAAGTGTGTATACCGAATGTATTATCGAGTACTTCGAATCGTTTCAATCTGTGCAATGCTCTCAACTGAAACGCTTAAATCCTGAGACAAGGTTCAACGTTTGCACCCGCAATACTCTGTCTACGCGCGTCCAACTTTTGAATCAAATTTGTTATGCATTCTTTTTATGGAACGTGTTAGCGATAGTGTGGTTGCAAAAAATCTTCTTAAAAGTGGGTTAATTGCGAACGAAATTAACTCAGTTCTTCACCTGCCATTAAAATTAATGGATTATGTCACAATTTACTACCATCCAAAAATGTACACTCCGCCTATTAAACCAATTAATGTTTGTGTGAAGTGTTGCGATGTTTAAATGTGTTGAACATTTTTTTATTGTCATTACCTCTTTATTACGATAATCTCACGATTGCGTAATATATTAGCCGAATGTATTAAAAATTTGAAGAAGACGGAATGAACAAAACCATTTTGGATTATTTTGACTTGTGATCCGAAAGAAAGAATTAACCTATTTTGTATGACATAATATGCTATTTCTATTGGGTATAAGCTTATTCCGTAGCCTAGTTGCGTGGTATTTTTAAGTCAGTCTAGTTTTAACATTCCTCGCATTCACAAATGAATTGATATCGCGCTCATCACATAATGATCTTAGCATTTTAGCGCAGGTTTCTTAGATTAAGGCCGATTCTTTTGTCCGAGTCGATTTCATTGCAGTCCAATAGCTTCCAGACAAATGGTTCTGACATAATCTACCATTCACACGAAGCGGTTTGGTTCCAGCTACCGTCCCATGGCCTATCTGATGGGCCCCGGTGATGCAACAGTTAATACTCTATAACTGACCGTTTTCTCATCGGCCGCGATGTTAGACTGATAATAATAGGTAGTTGAAGTCATATCGAAGCGGAAGAAGTGGCACAAGGCTTCATATCTATCAACGGCCTTAAAGTACCTTTTTTAAATCGTTACGATAAATTTAACTTTTTTTAAGAAGGTCACATATCCTGGCAAAGATTTTATGCTGACGCTCTGCGATACATGGATATAACCAAAACTTTTAGCCCACGTGTTAGAGAGCAAAAATAGAATCCATATTAGCTAACAAAATTGCATTCGCAAGGTACGGTTGATTATACACATCATTGTTCAATTAAAAATCAGTTACGAAGTGACATTTATTGCAAACAACAATCGCTACTGATGAAAATACTAAGTCTTGAATCACGATAGTTTTGATTCTTGCTGGTAGTAGTAGCAGTACGTGTTGTAATTACACGTTGGTTAAGTTTGACCGATCAGCGGCGGGAGTGAATACTCATTGAAGCTAAAACCGAGCGGTTTCATTTCAGCCTTGATCTAATTGTTGGATGAGTTAGGTTCGCTGCAATCTATAGTAACAAGTCTTTATTTAGGGTCTTTTAAATCTCATTCAAGATTCAAGGAGCATACACAATTTTGGCGTTTCATTTTAACGCCTAAGATCATTTTTAATTTACCATAAAAGCTTATTGATATTCCATTCTATTCTCCTTTTATGTTGTTTATCTGGCAGTGGCATCTCGCATTGTCGCCTCTATTGAAAAGCTCTCTTATTTATTTGTGCCTTGTCAATTCGAACGTGGAATAGAATTTTGTACGTAATAGTTTTTTCATCGTCATCTTTTTTCCATACTCGTCTCGATTATGATTTATTTCAACCGACACCGGATTTGTCCCCAAAATCACGTTGTTTATCTATCATTACGCCGTAAAAATACAATTGAAATGAACAGTTATGAAATGCTTTACGAAATTGTCGAATATAACTGTTTTGCACATCAGACCGTTTGTAAACAGTAGGTACCTTTGTGTCATATGCCCTTTACACAACGTAACAATAAATAACTATAAATAACTATTATTATGCCCTTTGAAAAATGATATTTATTTAACATACATAGGCTATTTTCTTCCGTTCCTTGTCCTAGGAAGATCAAGACAATTTTGTCTCAATCTCAACTTGTTAGAGGAAACAGAAAGATTAAAATATATTCGACAGTGGAAGATAGATATATAAATTTTGACAGTTCTCTTTGAAATAGCTTGTTTCGTAAGTATTAACTTAACATGTCTCTAACTTTAAAGCTGTAATAATTATTATCTCCTTTCCTGTTGTTTTTCTTAGATTTTATATTCCACAAGACAGATCTTCCATACACACATCTTATCTTACGTAACACTTAATAAATTAATCTATTTTTTTCTATGAAGAATAAATAAATGTCCTTTCATAATTGCTGTATCTGACTAAGTTTATTTTTATGGGTTTCCATAATCTTCTTATTCAAACAAAAATTGGAAAAATAGCAAAATAATACAAATGATTGAATGCTAGATACATAAAAATTTAATCTTAATTTTCTTTCAATTTTTTTAAAAATATTCAACTAGCCGGCATCCGTTGCGTAAATTCGCTTTCATCAAATCTCTTATTATGTCTCCATTTATATATTATTCTTTGATCGAATAAAAAGTTTTTCTTTCATTTGCCCTATTAGAAAGTACGTCCAATAATAGTTATTTTCTTGCACATTTTCACACGGGCTCTCATTATAGAAACCGCGATATGATTATACCAGCACTGGCACGTGCAGTGCGCACGGCAAAAACCAAAAACGATTTTTGAGCAATCGTGTTCTTTGAAAACCTAATTTATTTGTCTCCTGTTATCATTATACATGGTGTAACAAAACTCGTCGTACAACTTGCAAGCTGCAAGACAAGAATCCATCTCCCTACAAAGTTATATCCGTTTACACATAATCCATCATTTTATTCTAAGTATGTATTGACTTTAAAAAAAATGTTTTATACCATGTATTAAAATCTGTTTAAACTGTAGGAGGCTAGAAAAAATCCCAATCGTCCCGTGCGCTAGGTAGCTGCAAGGTTTGTGATCTAGTCCTCTTTATTGTACAGCGCTCTTGAGGCGATTTCTCGCAAAAATAGCGCTTAATAAAGCATCCATAAATAAATAAATAAACCCGAAAACTGGTGTATCTATACTATCATATTTGGAGTCGAATGTGTAATAGACTTTTTGAATCTAGATAGATTTTTTTCTTATTCTTATAAATGCTTTATGCTACATGCAAGCGTATAGCAGAATTGCACAAATTCTTATTAAAATACGTTTTTTAAATTTTGGTTTCTTTATGAATAGTAATATTTTCACGAAATAAATTATATTTCCTAAAAATTTCTTTTAAAAAAACAACTTCTTAATCACTTTTCACGAGTCAAATAAAAAAAATAATTTTTTCGAATTCAAATATGATGTAGATTCAAATGTCCCAGCTTGTACATCGAGTTTTGTTACACGGTATATCTTCCCTTTTTAGTTTTATCACCTTAACTTTCTTTTAACATCGTTATGCAGACCATTTAGCTCCTGCCCACAACTTGTGTTCTTACAAATTTGATTGTTTCGCTATCTTCCATGATTACCCAGCGTTAGTGCGTTAGTGGGGTTGTGCGTTGTGCCTGTAGCATGATGGTGATCGGTGTAATGTTGGCGTTTGGCTAATGTGTTTCGTGCGTTAATTGTTGCAGGCGACGGGCGACAGCTCTAGCGGGGGCGGCTCGGGCTCCGGTATGGAGAGCCTGCAGCTGCGCTCCCCGCCTGCTCCGTTCCACTACCTCCTCAGTGAGCAGGCCAAGTCTCTAGTGGCTTTACAGGTAAAACACTCCATCATATTCATTTCCATACCTGCTTACTTACGCTTAACTGATTAATTTTGTTTTAATAAGTAAGTATGTATTCTCTATTTGTTTGCTCATATTTTAAAGTTTTATTATATTTATGTTTAGTTATGCCTTTATGTAGGTTTTAATATGATTTATGCCTACATATATACATATAATAAATTAAAGCCATTGATGGCGTATTTATTATACAAAGTTCAAAGTTATTAAAAGTATTGGGCGTAGGTACCTAGTTTATTTCTTTTTTGTTGATTTTTCCTATAATTCTATTTGAATTATTATTTGATAAGATTACGAGATAATTTGATGATATGATTATTCAGTAAATCCATTTTATACAAATAAATATTATTTGACCTTTAAATTAAAGATACGAAAATCATAAATTAGCCGTGATATTCAGATTGAGTATTACTATCTTCTAAAATTTTACAATCGATTACAGGAACTTCAGAATGAGGTGGGCGCATTGCTGGGTTTTCGACCGACTCGTCATCGAGACGTTTCCCAACCTGCGGTCCAAGCTGTCGGGTGGGGGGCCCCGGGGAGCGGCGGGCGGGTGGCGGCGCCCCCCGCGGGGGCCGGGAGCGCAGCCCGGCGGGACTGGGAGCCCGGGGTGCGAGTGCGCAGGAAGCTGCCGGCGCGCGAAGGCCGACTCGCTGCCCCGCAGCCGCAGCGACCGCCACAGCAAGCCACAGGGCGCTCACAGCGTGGTGCAAGACTCCGGCTTCAGCACGGAGACCTCGTCCAGCAAGGAGGCGCACAGCACCGCCGCCCCGCCCACCCGGCAACCCTCCGCCTACGAGGGAGAGCTCTGGCAGCTCCTCGACGTCATCCAGCACCGCGGCAACAAACTCAAGGAGGAAGCGGAGGCTCTCCGCGGGGCTCTGGGAGAGAGAAGAGCCTTGAGTCTCAACGCGCTATGCGACAAAAGTAGAGATGATATCGATCCCGCCGAAGAGTTTAGGAAAACTCTCGTCGTGGGATCTTCTAGAGAATTAGCCGCCCTTCGGAGAGAGAGAGATAATCTCTTGGATCGCTTAGCTGAATTAGAAGCGGAAGCCCTCGCGGGGAAAGTAGAAGCGGAGAGGTTACGGGAACGCGGTCTAACGAGCTCCCCCCTGAGACTGGACACCAAGCACGAGCACGAGGACAGGACCCTCGAGTTCAGGTCTCGTCCTTCGGCCCCCGGCCCGCCGCAGTCGCCGCTGTCGGCCTTCGCCCCAGTGACTCCCGTGAAATCAGTGAGCGGTCCGAACGAGACTCCCGTGAGGCCTCGGAGGATCAGTGCCCGCGTGGGGACTAGTGAAGAGTGTGACGTGCTAAGGGGGGATATCGACCTGGGGAAATTAGACAGAATAATGAATACGCCCGTGAGAAGTGTTAAAGTGAAAACGCCCGATTCTAGGAAAATAGCCGCCATTCTTAAAGAAAATAATCCCGTGGAATTGCAAAGGCATCTACTAATCTATACCGTCCATAATCAGGTAATTTTCTTTATTTATTACCTTATAGTATTAGTATGCGTAGTGTGTCAGTCGCAAGTCGCAAGCTCTAGAAATGGTAATAATAGGTCAGAAAACTTGTTATCGCTTACTTTATAGAGCTTCTTTGCCAATGTGTCTTGTGATTGCACGAAGAGGAAATGCTACTTTGTTTTCTATTATAAAATCATAATGCTATTAGCGCTGACTTCTCCCTTGCATTTGACTTAACCAATGGGCGATGGAGACAACTTCCTACACTTATTATCTAAATGGTATGTTTGTGTTTGGTATACATACCGCATACCATATTTGCCTGTTCAGCTGTTTAGTAAATTATTCTTGTAGTTAATTTTAATTATTGGTTTTGTTATTATTGAATTAGTGTGGCTATTCATGTCGTTTAGTTTTAATCAGTTTACATGTTCGATTTCTGATTACCTCCAGTAAATGGCTGTTTCGAATGACTGATTATATTATGTACTTGGTGGGAACACCATTATTAGGTACTCGACTTGAACCACAAATATGTAAGTAATTGCTTACATTCATGTGGCATTCGGCTTAACTTCCTATACTGTGTTTGGGAGGCTCTAAATGCTGAATTTTTATTGCAAATAATGAAAGTTGTACTCTGCACTCTGCAGTCAAGGAAGTATAAATATTTAGCAGCGATAGTGCATCGCACTTTCAAATTACCATACGCGATACGTTTATTGTGAGATTTTAGACTTCAATGGAGCGTGTGTAATTGTTTACTCGTTAAATTGGCGGGAAATGGCGCTGATCCAAACTTATTACTTCTACAACTTATGTGTATGCAAAAAATCTTTATCCTGCCAGAATTATATGTATTTTTTCTCGAGCCTGTGTGTTCTGTGATATACAGGGTGTACAATCCAAATGGGTCAGTAGAAGAAGAAGTCGGAACTATGAGAGATAGCGAGATCTGTTCTTAGGAACCATGACGTCGATTTTAGATTTAATAATAATTACATTCAAACTTTTTTATTAACTCTCATACATAACCGGGAATCGAACCTGGTCAATATTTTTGTAACCGCGTTAAGTATTTAGGACCCAAAAGGCCCATTTGGCTTGAAATCACGTCACAACTGACAGTAAATTAGACTAAAAATGCCCACAGTTTTATTAATTTTCAAAAAGTCGTGAATAAGTATGAATCGATCATCAATTATCTGAAGAGACCACTTATGCATATCTTATCTGCATCGGTATTATGCATTACAAATAAGCGTTTATTTAAAATTAGAACGCATTTGTCACTGGCCGTACCAATTCATTTAAAATTTGAAAATAGAATACTGTTTTTTGGAATTCTTAAAATGAAAAACCACGGCTTTTCATAACCTCCTCGTGTTGATTTTTGATAACTTTCACATTATTATGGTGTTAAGGTGTTGTGTACTGTTTATAAAATGCGTTTAACGCGGTTTACAAAATATTGACCAGGTTCGATTCCCGGTTATGTATGAGAGTTAATAAAAAAGTTTGAATGTAATTATTATTAAATCTAAAATCGAGTCATGGTTCCTAAGAACAGATCTCGCTATCTATCATAGTTTCCGACTTCTCCATACTGACCCATTTGGATTGTACACCCTGTATAATCCTTCTATATAATTGAAACTCCTGGTCTGTTGAGGTGTTAAAGTGACTTATTGTCAATAATAATAATACTTGTTAGATCAAGAACAATAAATTGTGTATCACGACATCAATCAGATATTTTGAATCTTTTATTTCATAAAGCCTTGAATGTTAGGAATCACGTCACAAATGACAAGGTTCTCGGAAGAATTGAAGGAGAATGGCACCTTATCAAAACCTTCAGTGAGAGGCGAGCCCACTAAATCGGTCACATTATGCGACATGAGGGTCTCCTGCATGACATTATAGAAGGGATGGCTGTGGGGAGAGTATCTGGAGCAAGTGTGTGAGGACATGAACTGTGCCTCATATACTGAGATGAAGAGGGCTGCGGAGGACAGAGCGCAGTGGAAATTACGATGCAGAGCATTGCTGCAGACCAATCCCCAGGATTGAAACATCGAAGAAGAAGATTTCATAAGTCCACTAAAAATCTACATAAGACGATAAAAAATAAGGCGATAAAAAAATTCTAAAATCAAAAAGTTTACATATACTTACATCAAAGTTGTCCATTTGTTTTACCTATCTACTCGAATAATGATAAAATCACAACAACAGATTGAGAAATTTTCCTTTTGTATTTTAAATTGTACCTACTTTTGTAATATAATAATATTTTATACTTTATAAAAGCGCTGTAATAGCGTTAGGAAATTCAGTAAAATACTTGATTCATTTCACATCATCTTACTTTACTTTAAATCTCACCAAGTCAATTATTTCGTAATTTGTTGCATCCACATTAGATTCGGTTTGAACCCCTGACCTTTGTTTAGTATGCAACTTAGCGCCTCATTATACAGCTTTATCTACCAGAGTCATTAGAAAGCTGAGCTGAATCATTCAACCAACCATAGTGGTTATTGCGGGCCACAGAATCAAGGTTATGCAAGAAGATATCATCTCAAATCTATCCGTTAAGGAGAATCGATCACGCCTATGATTCATCTGTCTTAAGAACCAACAATGTGGAAATACGTACTATAATAATTATTGAGATACCTACGTTTTATTGTGTATTAACTTATAAAGGCAATTACGCTGTATATTTTTATTGTTCGATAAATGATACTTTCGTAACAATACATTGAGCCGTTTGATAATAATTGACTAATAATAGGGTTCTTCCCGATAGCATGAATATCCTTGAAAAACGTTATAAATATTTAAAGTATATTTTTACAATTCCAACGATATAAAACACAATGATCAAAAATGTTCAAAATTTTAAAAACACGAAAATACGATTGATTTTTAACGCCCGTTATTGGCTAATGACGTCATTCCCGTCCACCGTGAAAGGCGTGAAATTCATTCCGTAGTGAGCGCCTATATTGCTGTGACGTCACACCGCATGCGCGCCAAATGGAGGATTTTGCGAGCGATTTGAAAAACCGCGCTAGAAAATTCATATGACATTCCCTTGATATTGTAATTTTTCAATCAATTTTTTGTAAATCAAAAATAAAAAAATCGGAAAGAACCCAATTGCAGAATCCATCGTTTTAGGAAACTCTCATTTTTCATTGCTGATAAATCAAAATCTCTCGTGTGTCATTTTTGACAGTTCCATATTTGTAATAGGGGTAGTGGTGAGGTCAAATTCGGTTTTATCAGAGTGCAACATCGTAATGATTATTTCTGCGTAAGTAGATGCACTTTCCATTATTTAGTTGATTACGTCACAGCATAGCAAACCTGTCAACAACCCCGCCTGCACCTTTCCCTTGACATCCTTCAGCAAACTTAAACTCGTCCCACTCATTCGGTTAATTTGCTTCTAAATTAAAAAAAAAAAATAGAAAAGGGTGTATAAGACATCATATGTGTTTGGGAAACTGTGTTGTAATTCGTAACGCAACACGCAAAAATCTTTAATCAATGTTAATAACATGCGTGGTGCGTACACATTCACATTTAAAGTTAAGAATACTCCGTTTAAAGTTTAAACTTGAATCCAATAAACATTAATTTGTCTCTTTACGTACGTCCGTGCGTGTATCCAATCGAAAACGTATTTAGGTATACGAGTATTACTTCATTATTTTAATTGATCTGTCGATATTTTTATATCGTTATTTATAAATATTATTATTTTACTCATAACAACAGTTTTTAATCAAACAAATCTGGACTCCGACAACCGACTTTATAAATTATTGATCTAAACATTCATTTTATTTTTCAACAAAAAACCTTAAAACAATGTCTACTAAAAAACGGTAACATTTAACCATTAATGTAATTAATTTGATATAAAAAATAAATTACCGATGTTTGTTCAAGCTCGTTAGTGTAAAAAACGTTAATTAAATCATTTAATGCATTTCCTGGCATTGGTAAATTAATTAACATTTTATGAAAAAGTTAATTATTTTATTATACAAATGAAATTGAATTAATGGTATTTTTGACCTTTCGAACCTAGATTTTATGCAAAGGCTAATGTTTTTTCAGCAAATAATATCGTAGATTAAATTAATAATGTATTATATCGACGCCCCCTACGTATAATATCGTAACCCACAAATCGTCGATTTTGAGTTTTTGGTGGATTTCGTCTATATTTAACTATATCTTTAATTCTACCAAAACAAAAAAAAAATTTTGCTTATAATGAGGGCTTTTTTGGGGCGTAATTTGTCGTATCTACAACCAAATGCATATGAACCGAAAATATTTTCAAATGCTCCTCCTGTAAAATCGCATTTTGTGGGTTACGATATTATGCGTAGGAGGCGTCGATATATTTTTAAAAGTAAAGTGTCCGAGTTAAAGTTTAATACGTGGACCTTGTGGAATAAAATTAACCCATTTGTAATCAAAACGGGTAAAACACATTTTTGTGCATCTGTGGATTATTTTATGCCACTTTTTTAATAGTATTTATGTAAGTCTATAGGTAGGTAGAAGTAAGTTTCATAGTTTAGAGTATGCACTTAATGTAACCTAATTGAGTTTCATTATACTACTAGTAAAAACATTTCAATAATTATATAAAATTAATTCTTCAAACATATCATTAAAAAAACGTTAACTTTTTTAACAATGTATGCAATTTTCACACCAAAGTGAGATCACTTGTTATGATCCGCATTTTCATATAGGCGCTATGTTCTTACTACCCATAAATCACAGCGTTCAAGGTTTTTTCCTAGTTTGTTATATTTCTTACTAAAATAATGTAATTATTATGCTCATTACTAGACGGTTGCAGCTTACTATACGAAATTCACATAACCTTAATTCCGCGAATACCAACTATAATTACGATATTTCACGTTAATCAGAACATACATAAAATAAGAAATTAAAATCAATAGAAAACTAAAAAAATGTATACTCCTAATGTAAAAAATCGTGCTTATTAACATTGATGACAATTATTAGATATAAAATTATTAATTTAATTTTTTTAATAAATTCGTGTGCAAACTAATAAATATTCGTTTCGAAGACGTCTAAACAAAGCTATAATTTTCAATAATTTTTAATCATAATAAATTTTCAAATATTTTCCTAAATATCACAGAGCATCGCCCTATTCTATGAAATTTCACAAAGCCTCATGGCTTATCAGTACAACTACTATCTGCTTATTTATTTAACGTTTTTCATAGTAATAAGTTATATTTAGAATATTTGAGCATATTTAGATATCGCTCAAAGATCTTTCATTTTGAGTCGACACGGACAATATTGCGATACTGTGGCTTTTAAATTGCAGTGTCATTTCTGAGGTTTTCGATTGTTTCCTGATAGATCAAGCCATTACTTTAATATTTAGTCAATCGTAATTTCCAAAAAAATTAATGTTATTTTTAACTTCAAATGCATCTCCTGAAAAGTATTGATATTCGAGTTATGTTGGAGCAAATCAGAGATATATTAATATTACTCTGCTGCAGTATTCTCCAAATGATATCTAGATCGTTATTATGACAATTTCTTTTTGGTTCTCTTGAACGTTCTTCTACCACGTTGAAAAAATGTTTTGTTTTGTATACACACCCACATAATATAATAATTACCTACTAAGATACCTCTCGGTGTAGATGATAATCGCGTGTATCATGAAACCATTTCGTGTTTGTGAATTTTTGATTGCGTATTTGTTGCATGTTTCATTTTTTATTTTCTCTTTCCAAGATTTAATTTTCGTATAATTGAGACACATATCTTTATAATCGCTTGTCTACTACCTTTTGTAACTTTTATTTAAATAATTGCTCTATCAAAGCGTTGTTTTTAGATGTGTAATGTATCAAGAAAAATAGGCTGAATCGAATTATGTTTTATCAAATAATTGTTGTTTTTTAGACCAAACTCACGTTTTTATACTCTTGGATGATATTTTTTATTTCATTTTCCTTAGATTATTTGTTCTGGTTCTGAAGCGTAAGACTGATCATCTTGCCTTACCGTACCGATGCAATGTCCTATGCAGCACTGGGCAGTAGTAGTAGTACCTAGTTTTGTTCTTGAGATAGATAAATTATTTCTTTATAAGTCACAATTTTTTTAATTTGCATAAAATATACCGTACGTATAAATGATATGACCAAATGGCGGATTTGTTTTTTTTTAATTATACGAAATGCATACATACACACAAAATACTGCTTTTCAAATGACAGTTTGCAAGTGGGAACGCTAAAGGAAATGTTTTTTTTCTCTTCATTTTCTTCTTCATACCATATCCGCTCCCTATGTGGAGCATATGGATTCCACAATCTGCCTCCAAGCCAAGCGATCGGCCGCTAGTCCCGCTAGATCCCGCGCATCCTCCCAAGTCAGGTCCACGTCCCGCAGCTCTGACTCAAACTGCCGACCAGACGGATTGCCAACCAGCGGTGCGATTCTCTTAAGGTTTTAGACACTTCTGCGCATACGAATTCAGTACAAAATCTTATGCGCAGTAGTTGAAAAAAGTTAACAGAATCGAAGCGCAGGACGCTGAGAACCTGATGCCTTGTAAAATAGGCAGGCATGTTTGAGGCTCTCATACGTAGAATATGGCCTAGCCAGCTGAATAACCTTCGCCGGATGACATACCAAGGCTTGCTACGTATTTTTTTTAATGGAAAAAAAAGTGAATATTAAAATATTAATTTATCCTTTACTTGAAATGGTATTCATTGATTTAAATATGAATACTATATTTATAAGCACCTCATAATTTTTATGATCCTAAGCAAGTATTTAAAAATATTACCTGAATATATTATTCATATTACTGAACGGTGCGATTCATAAAACCGATTTCTCTTATAAAAATTAAAAAAATGGCGACTTTTATTTCATATTCGACAATTTTTTTATACTAATGCTAAATGGTTTTGCAACTCCGCTACTGACACGAATCTTTACCTATAATTTCATCATTTTTTGTCTCCAAATAAAATGGAAGACGTGCTTACGAACTGGGTGTGTTTTTATTCTGTGTATCGAAACAGTAATTATCTTCTTTTAATACATCACGATATTAATGAACCTATCGTGATAAAATTGGCCAATATGTACGTGTTTGTTGATACGATTTCTTGATTGATGCCAATGAACGGTAAACCAAACCTTATTTTTTTGTTTTACGTGAAGTAAGATAACTACATAAATTCTTGTTTAAAACCGGTAGTTAAAGCAATAATATTTATTCATTTTGTACGTGCATAATTTAAGGTTTTATTTGTAGAGCACGACATCTTCTAAGCGGTATTTTACCATTTTTATCATACTAAAGTGTTTTTCCGGTTTTTTCCACAAGTGCATTAGTTTCTACTAACTTACATAAATATCGCTTTTCAACCATTTCTTTATACATTTTCATTTCAATTTAAAAAACCGGTTTTTGATCAAATCCCTAATTATAATAATTATTAAACTTTTACCACAAGTATTGCCTTTGTCTACAAGTATTTGGACACACTCAAAATGTTGTTTATAAAAATTAGCTGGTAAAAGTTATAAGCATAACAAATTGAAGATTCATCTTCAGGCGTTTCCTAGTAGGTGATATAATTCGGTAAGAATCTCACTTGCTACCATAAAGGTTTCTGCTAAAATGCTTAGCAATTTTCTCAATGGATGACAGAGTGTTCACATGTGAAGCGTCGCGCCATTTTACTGTATATTGGCAGATATGGATATAAAATACTAAGTGAAATGGGGAATGTTGTAATACATCAAGTGGCCACTTAACCCAGCCAATGACAGGTCATAAGCTCTGTTAACGCCTAGATATCCATATTCCCTTACGAATTTCTCGTCTCTGTTGAAAATGTAAAATTTTAAGCACGCACGTCGACTATACCGAATTTTCACAGCGCATAAAGCTTGTTATTATTACAACCTCAAATAATATTTTTCCTAAATGGCAATATGGTTTCCAGGAACACGTTTTGTTTGAATTGTCCTAAACATCTACAATAGCTGAAGTGGTTTCATTACGGTGTCAATAGATTGCTCGGTGAAGCGTCACCCGAGGCTTTTAGTAAATCAAAATTCTAAAGGTGATTTGTTAGGCTGCCCAGTGAGTGTGTTGGTACACAATGCATGTTCGTCCTTCCGTTTGGTCATTTCCGTTAGCTTTTATTTATAATAGTAAGTACCTACTTATTTAGACCTCATCAACTCAAGTATTACTATCGAAACACAATTTGTTTAAATATTACGGCCCTAATAATGGTGCCTTAAAGCAGTGCTTAAAGTCGGTAGTATCTAATAAGTGCTTATCAAAAGAGGCTAAATTGGCAGTGCATAATGGAGTTTGAATTGTACCAACCCTTATGTATGGAAGCGAAGCATGGAGTTGGAAAAATAAGGATGAAAGTAAATTGAATGCAGTTGAAATTCGATCTCTCAGGCGAATGTGTGGTAAAACTATGTATTATAGGTGCACTAATGTTGAAATTAGAGCAGAATGCAAGGCTGAGATAAGCATTATCGACAAAATTTAAGAAAGGTCTTTTACGTTGGTTCGGTCATGTAGAGCGAATGGATGATGAAAGAACGGCTAAAAAAATATATGATGCGACTGTGCCTGGATGTAGAAGTCGAGGAAGGCCGAGAAAGACATGGCATGTTCAAGTAAAACAAGTGCTTGAAAAGTGGGCATGTAAGAAGTCGGAATAATCGACGTGCGTGCATGAGAAGATGTATGAATGTGGAGGAGCAAGAGAAGTATGCCAGGACAGAGTGCGTTCTAGAGAAGTATGCCATAAAAACCCCTTCGGGGAAATGGCGTGATGGTTAGTTAGTTAGTTAGTTAGTTTAATAATTTTTAAGTTGTGAGTTTTGTTTTTCTGTAAAATAATATCCATTTTTATTTAAATTAAAATATTCCAGTTTTCGTACAAAAACTTTACGTTGATTTAATTGACGCTGTTTGAAAGTTGTAAAATGTAGTTCTTAAAAACATGTTTCGATGGTAGTTACTGGAGATAAAGTACCTTCCAATACTTCAAGAGCCATTGTTTTCATGAGATGATTTTCTTCATCACGTTTTTAAAAAGTATTTACAATTATTTTTTTACAGTCGATTCGTCTAGAATCTGCTTTATTGTTTTTCATCATAACTCATCTTGGTCATTATTTTATGTTATGATTGCTTTGTTTTTTTATTTATTGCAAAAACTTCTACGCACAGCTTGTGAAGCATCATATTAATCTAAAAATGTGATTTCCAATATTGTTACAATAATCTCAATAAGTATATTAAGTATTTTCTGTGCATTCCTTCAGGATCATTATACCGTTTTGAGTTATACTTTGTTCTTTGGCTTTAATTACATATTCAATGACCTGTCTACGGTCTGAGGTATTTAGCACCATTTTTATTGGTTTATTATCGCTTTTCAGCTTAGCAAACAAACGCTGACGGGCCACCTACTAACACAGAATAATAAGATAGAGCAAGGAAGCCTCTAGTGTGTCGGGTCAGTTCAACCATACTGTGGATTGCGGTCTCTATACTATCGATTTTAGTTCACATAATATAACATGTTGTTCCTAATCACTTGGCAGGAAAAAAAACAACACAATTCTTCGTTGTTTTTGTGGCGTCCGGTACATAATTGTTGCCGTGTACCTAGATACATAGTTAGGAATTCTGTTGCTAAATAATATTTTATTGATATCGCCTTCCTTGGAGTAAATTTTTTTCGCCTGTATTATATTTGTTTATTCCTCAAGGTAAAATGGTCAAAAATGTAAAATAATATTTTATCTTTTATGATAAGGTCTCTCTATTCAACCACACGACGCCGACGCACTCTTAATATTATACTACCTTATTTTTTATTTACTGTACGGCGTTTGACCTCCTGAGAATAACCTATTTTTACAGATGTTTACGTTCATAAAAGCCATTACTAAAAGTGACAGTTGTACAGCAAAACGTAGCTAATGACCCTAAAAGGTACTCCGGATCACTCTCTTAGATTAATATATCACGAATTGTCTTTACCGTGTCATCAGCCACTTCCGCTCTCCAGATCCGATAGGCTGTTATAAAGCCTTGCCGAGAGGCTTTTGTCTTGAGCGGAAATGCGTTGTCACGCTAAATTCCCCACTATCTAAAATGTATAAGTAATTATAACCAGTTGCTCGATCACAGATCACTATCGACTCGGTAATAAGCGACGTGATAACGATTTCTTACCTACGGATGTTTAACGTTTTCGCGATCACAATGGAACACGCATTAAAAGTTATCGATCGGGATTATTAAACGAGCGCTTCTAGTCGCGAGCCATTTCCCGCGATATATCTTATTCGCAAATATCTTCATTCAATCTTTCTCGAGTGCCGTATTGCATTTAGCCGGTTTTCGGCTAGCCAAATATTGAGAAAAGCAGTCGAAATAATAAACAATCCGACAAACGCGTTGATTTGACTTTGACGTTTGGCCGCGATATCGCGTGCCGAGCATCTCCGAACGTTGCTTCGGCAATGCTCGGCTCGGCGAACGTGGTATGGAACGTATGTTGATTGTGATCGGTCAAATCGTTAGCGTTAGCACGTTTTTAACTACGTCGATAGTTATCTGTGATTGAGCTCCAGGGCTGTGGGTCGATCGCAAAATGTTCGTACCCGACTCTATTTTATTTTTCTATCCATTCTGACTCTTCTTACGCCGACCCTATCCACCATGCATTTTGACTTTAAATCGGTGAATAAGTTTTTTTTTGTTAGGGGATTCGGAGTCAGTCCTACTAAGTCGACCCTAGTCCCACAATCTTGATTGTAATTACAAAAAATATTATTCATAACAAAATATTTATCATTTCTCTCACGATAACGGGCACGGTACCTAACTTAAGATAATGTATTGTGTTTTGACAAGACAGCATTAAATCTTTAGCTTCGTGAAAAAATCACAAATACTATTATGTAGGTGTAACATTCATTAGAATTTGGGTCACAGTTAACACTTGAACTGACGTGTCTTTATTACAGCTTATTTTCATTGTATTGGGAATGCATTTCAGTCATTTTGACCGAAAAATAATATTTATAACCTATGTATTATTGCAACGTTATGTTCAAATCCTAGTAGACAAATGTGGATTTACCCATGACGGGCTTGCATCAATCATTAGTGATATCTCAACAGAAAGGGCAGTGAAGTTAAGGAAGCTCAGGGAGGCGTTTGCAGGGTTTATGACCTGTTATCGAATGGTGAATGTTTTAATCCCTTCTTGAGATTCTTTTATTATAATAACAGGGACAATTTATAAAGCGGCCGTTTTCGTGAGAAATCATCTCAAGGACGCGGGCGCTGTACATAAGCACGACTTTTGAAATTACGTGGCCGGCTGCAACCTCTAAATTTGAGCCAATCGTGTCTCTATTTTTATTATTACTATAGTGATTCCTCCAAGCCTATAATGTATTTTTGCAACATACTTGTTTCTGTCACAAATTTGTCGTTGGTGAAACATTTATCTTTTGCAGTATTTAAAAAAAAATATGGAATCGTGAAAATGTATTCATTAACTTTCTAAATGTCTTTAGTTAATCATTTGAAAATGGGTTTTAGGGAATTACCTCAAAATATTTATTTTTATAAAAATTTAAATTTATCAAATAATTTATTAGTAAATTGTTTATAATAGCCCGATCATACATTCCATTCGACTTTCGGTAGAGTAAGTAAACTCCTCGAGTTTTTCTACTTTTTAGCGTGTTTTTAAGCTCCATACTGTATTTTCGTAACTACCGATAGTTTCTCCTTCAGTTGCTTGGAATATGCATTGTTCTATTGGACTCACGGCACGCACCGATTAAAGTAGGTATAAATAGATATTTCATCACTGGTAACACTTTGTCTTCCTACTTAGCTTCTACTCCGCAAAATTAAACTGTCAATTCTTTTGTAGTCATTCTCTTCTTTTTTGATTTGCCTCTAGATGCCAGACAGGTTATTTGTTGTAAATATTTGGGCATACTTATATTTTTATGCTAAATTTCTGATTCTGAGATAAAATTCCACTATTTACTTTCACTAACGTAAATATTTTAGTTACTCCGATACCTTTGTAGAAAGTGTTTATTCGCACGACTTGAAATTTTAAATTTTCACGCTTATTTTAACTATCAAAATAATTCTTTATTGAATCCTCGCGTAATAAAATTGGTGAATAATTACCGTAGTTAATTATTATATACAAAATAAAATAAAAGTAAAAATTATACTTAAGCTGGAATAACAAATGCCAAAATGCAAACATTTAAGTACACCATGAAACATAATTCTAGAATTCTTTTGGAATTTTTTGGATCTATAAACAAAATATCAAGAGGCTGTCCATAGATATTTGTGATTAAAATAGGTTAGGTTAGGATTTGGATCTATAAACAAAATATCAAGAGGCTGTCCATAGATATTTATGATTAAAATAGGTTATCGAGAAATGCTGTTGAAGTTTATTTGAGATTGAAATTTGGTGGACTATGGCGATTCTACTTTCTGAATATGGGAAAATCATGAGCCTTTTTGCATAAATCCAAAGTTTACAGAACATTTAAATGTAAGTACTAATTCTTTTTTTTGCTTTCTTAATTTCTCCTCCGAATACTTGTGCTATACATTAGCGCGTTTTGTATAAACACGTCTCGTACTACAATTTTCTTCACGTTAAGTAGGTATCTATAATCGGTGAGTTTTGTATAAATTACTAAATAAACATGGCTACCGGTTAAATAAGTATGAATTAAGTTTATTTATGTACTGAGTCCACGAACTGGTGTGTCGAGAAGGGGATACAGTACCCAGTCAATAAGTCAATCTCTCCAACTTCCGGCCATGTGCTTCTGACACTTCTCGTATTCAATACCAGCCTCTGAGTTCATCGCCGTCCATTTATTTCTAACTCGCTGCCCCCTTATCCATCACCGCGACTCGTAACACCAACTCTCCACTCTCCATAGTCATATTTCAAGTATTAAACGAGATCCCCGGGGTCAAGATGTATTGGTAGCTGTTTTATGCACACCAGACGATTGTGAATAGTCTGCAGTCTGCATAGGTACCCAATTATAGAACGGGTCAGCTGTAATTTATCGATCAAAGTCTGTTAGTTATACGCGGTTACTGGTTTGGATACCGCAACCAGAAAATGCAGTTATGGTAGTTAGTGAGTTATCAATTTCACATATTATATTCTGTCTTGAAGGAATTGGTTGCTCCCGAACTGACTATTCACTTAGGCTACCATTTATTTGACAGAATTATTTATTTCTTTTCTTTCCAGGAAAAACAACCGTTTAAATACATAACTAACTAACTAACTAATTTACCATCACGCCATTTTTCCGAAGAAGTAGGCAGAGAGGATAGAACGCCACACCACTCTGTCCTGGCATACTTCTCTTGCTTCCTCCACATTCATACATCTTCTAATGCACGCACGTCGATTATTCCGACTACTTACATGCCCTCTTTCAAGCACTTGTTTTACTTGATCATGCCATATCTTTCTCGGCCTTCCTCGACTTCTACATCCAGGCACCGTCGCATCATATATTTTTTTGCCGTTCTTTCATCATCCATTCGCTCTACATGACCGGACCATCGTAAAAGTCGTCGAACCATCCTTTTTTTTTAAATTTTAAATACATAAAAAGAGTAGAATACAAAAAAGCATGATAACCAATTAAAGTTTTTCACAAAGAAAAAATAAATCATATTACAAAACAATAGATGATCGGAAAGGATGAGATGAGAAGAAAGAGAAATGACGGATGGAAAAAAAAGGAAAAAGAGAGGACTGGAAATAGAATTACCCTTTTCAGTTTATAAAATTTTAAATCATTCATAATTATGTAGGTACTTAAATAATAAAATTAAATAATGCAATACTTGTTTGTATTTTCCGGTATCGACACGTTGGACCCATTAATCGAGCACTGCACATGCCAGTTCAGGGTATACATATACAATTTATTATTAATCTATAAATAATTAATAATGTTACTTATAAATATTTTAATCGAGTTGATTTCAGTATTCTTACACGCATGTAAAAAGTAATAAAAGTGACCCTTAAGCGTACCAAAGGATAGAGACAATTCGAAATATATTTTTATGAGTTATCTATCCTGTATCAATAACAATAGCCCTTTAAAAAGTTACCATAAACAAGATTTACTTTAAAAAACTTCAGGTAGGTTGTTTATAAAAATATTTTTTACCTCCCTTTTAACAAGTATTAAATGTTCTGAACGAAAAATATTGTTTGTAGATGTCTCCAAAAAGACAAAATGCTTTTTTTGCCTTTGAAACTTGATTTGTTTGTCTTTAAACAATCACACAGCTGTAGGAGGTACCGGCTGTAAACCAGCTCAGTCAGTCAGTCAGTTTAATAACGAACTTGCATCAATAGCTTGTACGTTATTTGTTTAGATCTAGGTAGCTTCTGGCGTTCCGAACATTTTCCATTCAACTCCTTGGCATAATGGATAATGTCCAATATTTTGTCATCTCCGTTATGTTTCGTCTGTTACAGAATAGACCTCGTAGCTTTGTGTTTACATTTACATATCTGGCTACCAGTATTAGTACTATCGTACGTTTGTTTGCCTTGAACCCTGGTAATGTGTATGTTTAACATTAAATGGGGGGGATAAACGGAATATTTGTTCTGGAGTATAAATATACATTACATTCAATGTCTGAGTTCTGTCTGAGCACTAACTAACTAACATCCATTTATTATTGATTCAACTAGCTGTTTTATTTAACTTTTCACTCTACAGCAGTATTGTTTTCTCGAGTTTTTGTCTGTGTACATAAAGTACGACTATTTGCTTAGCATAGTATGTAGGTGAACTTTCGCTGACGAGTTTAATTTTTCTATTGTTTATTAATCAAATAGAATACGAGGGAAGTGGTTTAGTTATATGAGTCCAAATTATTTTATGCATTTTTATGTTTTTAAATTACCAAGTGACAAGATGAGCAGTCCAGTAGATTGTTAGCAGAAAACACAATTTTACGATGGCGTTCTATTTCAACTATAAAAAGCATAGTGTAAAAGATCATAATATGAGGGATGATTTTTTAGTAAACCCCGTTAAATTAACTTGTTTCTGAGTTCTGTCTGACGTTTTAGCCACCGTTGCATAGCTCATCTTCAAGTTGAATCACGGTTTTACCCTGAAAACATCCCGCATATTCATCCCAACATCCCGCATATTCATCCCAACATCCCGCATATTCATCCCAACATCACGCATCATGAAAATCCATGCACCTACATTATTACCTTCGTTAATTTCATTAGATACCATTCCAGAAATAATTTAATGTTTTATTGTTTTCTGGTCTGCCATTTCGAATGTTTTTGACGGTGGACGATGCAGCTTTGTCCAAATAGTTGCAGTTATGAACAAAAATCGCCGCATAATTGCCGCACGATAAAACCAGAATGCGGTAACAACAAAAATTAATGTTAATTGCTTTTAGGGATCCGTTTAAAAATTATGAAATTAAATACTTTAACACATTTTTTCTCACAAAATGCATCGTCATGGCATCATTATAACTGATTTTTGATTTCTTTTTCCAATGTAGATGGTATATTATTCACTAAAATTCATCGATTGTGATTGATGACGCTGCAAATTATTTACAATGTTAAAATGATTTATTATTAATGATTGTTTTTTGTCTTGTTTTCAGCTTCTGCACAATAAAATAGAAAACATCAGTCGATCTTTAGTAGACAGAATACACAGAACAACGGAGGAAAGGGATGATCTCAGATTTCAGGTAATTTCAAAATATCATATTACTATAGATCATTATTACTACTTATAGATCATTTAGTTTTACATTTCGTTTTAGTCATTTAGTTTATTGGCTAAAGATTATCGCTCTTCACTACGTTCAATAACATCAGTGTGTATTTTTCATTTTAAAATCTTTTTTAAAAGCATTTTATTCTGGTTCAGACATTCCAAAAGATTTTTCTCATTGCATGAAATCAAATGAATATTACTATTAGGTAATAATAGGCTCTCTCTCACATTTTAATGACTACTCACATTTGAATGAATACTATTATTAGTGTCCATTTGAGTACCTCCATTATTAATTATTTCTAAAACAAAGATAGACATGTACCGTCTTTTTTAACGAGCACGTTTGTATCGAATCTCATTCAAAAATTGATTCCCTTTAAATTGTGCCTATTCATCGTCCGATTGGTTTCAGACCAAATATCCATAGTCACCTACTTGTGTTTTCATTGAATCATCTTTATTCTATATCAACCACTTTTTATACGACTTTCTCGACTGGGCCGTCAGAAGTGCGAAGAAAAAACTTACAATGATATAGATTAAACAATAATAACATTAATTAGTAAATAGCTGTCCATAATTAGAAATGAAAGGAAACTCAAAAAACTTTTTTCTTTGTGAAGTTTTCTTTTCAATCGAGTTTCAATTATTTTTACCAAAAAGTAAAATTGGGTAAGAAGTATTTCAAATCATGCCCAACTTAATCTTTTTTGTCGTGTTTTTACTTTTACTTCCTTCGGCGAAAATTGTACTTACATATAGCGTTAATAAAATAAAAATACAATTTAAATAAAAATAAATACATACAAAACTTGCCAGTACTTATTTATTGTAAACATTTTGCTGTTACTGGCGACCTTGCATTTCCCCATTTATCAAGTTTCTCCTTTTTTATTTTGTGCAGCATTCCGTAATATATTTTTTCAGCTGAATACCTTCAAAATTATGCCAGTTTCAATAAATTCATCAATATGTAAGTCGGTCACTTCGCCACTATTTTTTAAAAGTTAAAACAAGTAAAGTTTAGGATGCCAGAGCAGTAATCATCAATCAAGATTATTTAAGCTAATGTAAATAGAAAACGACAAGTTAGTTATTCTTTATTGTATTTCTTGTGACATATTTTTAGGCTTGTTCTATCCTATTATTATTTACTTCCATTTTGGTTTAGCGTGTCCTTTTAAGGTAAATAAGGCAGTTAAAATTGTAATTAAGGAAATCCTCGCTCCATTCATCGAATTGATCTGATTTTTCCGACCATCGAAATTCTATCACTTCACTCGGTCATGAGGTATTTTTTTAATTGAGGCATCGCCTTATTGAAATAATATGTTAAATATCGATAAGGTATTTCAAATACAAATGATATGTAGGGAAATTAGAAAAGGTGAGTTTTTTAATGTGTTCACTTATAGGCGTATCTGAACCACAGCAAATAAATAAAGTACCTAAGTAAATAACCGCTCTAGATACCTTATTTTTATACTTTATTATCCACGAGCTTTCACTATCTCATTATACAATATCCCTAATAATAATAACCAGCATTACGACCCATGATGGATCTCTAATGATCCATTATTTCCACCGCATAGTAATATTTACGCACAATAAACATGTTACACCACTTGTACATGTACACATTGTACACTGTACCATGTACAGTGCACCGTGCGTAATGCCAATAAACTATGGCATGGGGTTTTCAATAAACAACCAAATAAACTCGGGTTTGGTTGGCACACGAGTCTACTTTTATTGTTTAACTACCCGTGACAAATGCCTAGCTCTTGGGGATTTATTTACATTATTGTTATATGTAGGTTTTTATTATTTATGTTGTGTTTTATTAGCCAATGATTTCAGTGCATCGCGTCTGGCATACGGTTCATGTATTTGGAAAATCGTTTGTTTCTTAACATTGCCCACTTGAGTTCTGGCCGAGTTTGTAAAATGTAGTCGTTTTCGTTTATCATATTTAAATGTATGTTATCTTTTGTTTCGTTGCCATTCCTGCAGACAGGTATGTGTTAATCCTCAGCCGCTGAAAAATAATTCAACATACCGGTGTCTATCCGTTCTGCCTTTATTATCAGAAGATGTTGCGTGACTTTTATCACAATCAGTAATCAGTTTCTACTGTGTTTTTAGAATCTCACTGTTTACCAGTATTATTTTTAGTACCTTATTTACATTTCAATATCAGTTGCACTCGATATGTTACTTTGCATTTTTTGCAATAAATTACACGCATACTATTAAATTAAAATTTATACCATAAAATTACGCCAGATGACATGCATTTTGTAGCAATAAAGTTACGCCAGTGACATTAAAAATAATGCGTGTCAATTAAAATAGGTACCTACGCATGAATGTGAAAGAGTTTTCCATTATACTTCTGTTTCCCGATTTTCGCAAGATACAATTCCTATCTGGCGTGAACGTGGGCGCAACAAATCGTAATCGAGACTCGACCCTTGCTTCTAGTGGCGACGTGATCTGATTTGGTTTGGGTTTCAATATCATCTGTCGAGTATCTATTGCTCCATCGACGCCATTAATACCGCCTCTTAGCTTCTTGATCTCTTCAGTGGCTTCAGCGAGTTAGTTAATCCAAGATTTGGTACCGCGGCTACTAATATAAACTACCGAATCACGATTCTGTTGCTCGATCACAGATCACTATCGACGCGGTAATAAGCGACGTGATAACGATTTCTTACCATGGATGTTTAACGTTTTCGCGATCACAATGGAACACGCGTTAAAAGTTATCGATCGGGATTATTAAACGAGCGCATCAAGTCGCGAGCCATTTCCCGAGATATATCTTCTTCGCACATATCTTCTTTCAATCTTTCTCGAGTGCCGTATTGCATTTAGCCGGCGTTCGGCAAGCCAAATATTGAGAAAAGCAGTCGACATAATAAACAATCCGACACGCGCGTTGACTTTCTTGATTTGACGTTTGGCCGCGATATTTATTATCATCTATGGTGCTCGGCAACGCGAACGTGGTATGAACGTATGTTCATTGTGATCGGTCAATGGTTAGCGTTAGCACGTGGTTAGCACGTTTTTAACTACGTCGATAGTTATCTGTGATTGAGCTCCAGGTCATAGGCTACTCGCTCAAACTTTGTTGGAAATCACGATTATCCAACATTCATTTGGGCTACCAACGCCGATAGATGACTCAATAAAATTATTTTTTCTGTTGATTTTCATGGCGGTTTTGATTCACGAAGCAGTTTAGCAGTTCTCGTTTCCTATCTTGAAATGTTTTGGTTGAACGCGGTCCCCTTCCTGATGTCTTGCAATATCAGATATCATGATGTTTGAATGTTACGACAATATAAATATATCGTATTTCTTGTCACGTGTAACACGCTCATTGCTACAACTGACATTTTAGTTTAATAAAATATGATATGTGTAGCAATAGTCTTGAGTTACACGTATAGAGAAAAAAAAACATTAAAGAGGCGTAGGTACCAAAGCTGGAAAAAAAAAATGTTTTGCGCTATCCTTATAACATAAGACCACGCGGGCAGCGCAAACAAAAATGTGGCCGCAATGAATTTTTTTACGAAAATTTAAAAAAAATTTAAGGTAAAAAAAAAAACTTGCACGCTAATTAAAAATTTGATGTGCTATTTAATTTCTAATTATTTTTATTGTGCAGTCACCTTTACTTATCCTGATTGAAAAAATCCAAAAATGAGGGCTTCCCATTTTTTTCTTCTTCGTATAATTCATCACTTCATAGAATTCCCACTCCGATTATTCTGACTTCACGTGCCACTTAAACCCAATTTTTAAAATAAAAAAAAGTACAAAATGTTAGTAAATGAGATGGTGGATAAATTGAATGGTGAAGTAGTATGCAGTATGCAACGTGTACATTATTGTAGTAAGTAATGGTTGTGCATATGTTGCGCTAGCGGTGTGCCGTGAAATCACATCACATGCTGGTACCGTCATCTGCTAATTATTTATGATTAGTGCTTTAAATGCCGACATTACTAACTCTAGCGTGCCATATCGAACTACTAACATCTGCCATGCATTCAGATTTACTTTCGATTTTGAACGGATTACTACCAAAATAATCAGCTTATTTATAGCTTGTTCTTTCTCGGTAATCAATTTCCGCCGAAATTTATTTTATATTGAACCGATTCGATGTTTGCGTTTCATTTTTTTTAAATCCGTTTGCCGTTAAGTATAATGAGTCGTACTTTAACGTAAATAGAACAGTAAACTGTTTTATTTGAAAGAGAAATTTAAAAAAAAAAAGTAATATTGAAAGATTTTACGCTTATATTAAGTAGGTACTTCATTATCTTATTCTTTATGTACCTACATATTTTTGTAGGAACTCTTCAAATGCATAATTGATACAATAATTTATTTATATTTTCAGTTGGAAGAAAAGACTATCGAGTTGGAAGGCACAAGAGCGCATGTCCGACTTCTAGAGAGTGGCGGGCGAGGGGGGAGGGAAGGAAGCACCTGCAGCAGTAGCGGCGGGGGCGGGGGAGGAGGCGGGCCCCGCAGCATGCGCGCCCTGCAGCCCCTCCCCCTCCACCTGCAGTCCGACGAGGAGGAGCAGGAGCCCATCACTGACACCCCGCGCAGGAGGCCCAGCAAGATCCCCCTCCCGCCCTCCAAGCTGCCCGCCGCCCCGCTCGCCCCCAAGCCCCCCACGGGCCGGCCCCGCGACACTCCGTCCTACCGCTCCCGCAGCGGAGACTCCCTCATCAGGCCTGGCTCTTCCCAGTCCTGGAGGAACAAGGACGGGAACTCCTTGACCGGCAGCAAAAGCGGAAACTCAATCACTTCCTCCAAGAGCCCCGGAAGAAACTCCAGCTTCGTAACTCTTAAAACCGGGAGCCGAGATTCTCTAGGCAGAAGTCACAGCACACAAGCCTAGTAAAGACTCCTTAACGGGGAAGGTGAGAAACAACGACTCGCTCTCTCGGATAAGGGACTCCAACATCAGCTCGAGCTCCGTTACGTCCAAATCCAGCAAAAAGGATTCCCTCAGTAGCGGATCCTTAGCTAACGGGAAGAAGTCAGCTGTCCCCGTGAGGAGAGCGAGCAGCGGAGCATCACGGCCACCCGAAGCCGATGCTAAGGTTCGCCAGAGTAAACCTTTCTGGAGCCATTTCTTCAGAATGCGCGACATCTCCCCTTCTTAAATGATAAACTAAAGAACTACTACCTGTCTACTCTTGCCTTCTCGCGTTGATCTATCGAATCCCTCCGATTTTTAACTTATTTAAGAATATTGTGAATAAATTTTGTTTTTGAGGATTTTTTGGTGGAAAGTTGGCGTGTGTGTGTTTACTAACAGCATCCTTGATCAGTGTTCCCATGTCATGTAATATTCATGTGTCAGCACACCCTTGTCATGTCAGGCACGAACCATCTCTTGTGAATAACAGCTACTCGGGATCCCGTGGCAGCTCACCGCTTGCTTCTCTGGTGGATTATCCCGACTTCTGGACTTCCTTCCGCTCAATCCACACCCTGCAGAAGTTTATGCCTTTAAGCTAATTGTAAGTTGCTTGTTTTTTTAGTTTTTTATTTTATATTTTCTTTTCTTTTGGCTTTTATTTTGTTTTCAGTGTTTTTTTGGCTTTTCACTTTATTTATTCATTGAGTTGAGCTGTTAGCACATTGTAAAATAATGCCATGCAACAGGTCAAATGTTATCGTACTAGGGTAGGTACCTAATTCATAGTCAACACTCACAATTTGGTAGTAGATAGACTTAGGGTTTTAGGCTGAAAGTTATCTGATATCGTAAATAAGTCAAAACTCAGAATGTCTTATGTCTAACATAATTAGGTTTGAATTTATATTGATTTTGCTATCAAATCTTTCAGCCTTATATTTACGGTTTGATCCCTCACATTATATAAAATAGTAGGTACACTTATGTATACAGCTTCATAACATAACCTTTTTAAATGTATGATAAATAATTATATATTCATTTTTTTATTATCATTCCTATAACTATATTTTTACAGAAATAATTTCTTTTTATATAATTGGTATACTTTATGAATAATTTCAACACACATTTTTTATTTACAGCAGAAGCAATAAAATAATTTATTTCAAACACTTTTATAATATTATCCCTTTAGTTAATAATTTTTATTTTATAATCTATGTTTTGTCAACATGTGCACACATTGTAGGACCTTGGAGCATTGACTACATTTTAAAAATTAATCTTTCATTAAATAACGACTAACAGATACCTACTTAATAATTTCTCAGCTTTATTTTACTTAACCCATATTTTTTTTTTATTCTCTTGTATATATTTTTAATAATAATTATTAATCCCATTATTTTATTTATATTTTATTATTATTCGTAGATCCCTGTGTTCACCCTTTTCATTGCTTTGTACTCCAGATGACTTCATAATGACAATAAATTACATATGCATTATGTATTTTCATCCCAATTTGTTTCTTTGTTATAATTTACATTCAGTGCCTACAGACATGGCAATATGGTGGCGGCATGGATTTCTCATGCACATTGGAACTTAAAGACATCAAACATTATGTTGTGATGCTAGGTTTTTTAAACTAATGTATTACCTATATAATATTAAATTTAGGTGTGGTTAAATGAGATCTGGAGCATACAAACTAAACAAAAAACTGTAGAAACCTTCCTGGCAATGACATTAATTCATTTGAATCTACAAATTTTTGTATTCATACAGATTTAATCATAAAAATGTATTATGCACTTTAAAACAAGACTTATCACAATAGTTCGATTCCTTTCTAAAATTCCTATTAAAAACAGTAAATAATAAAGAATACACATGTATACGACTGTATCTGTATCATGTGTATGAAATTACAACAGGCAGAGATCACCATCTCTAGAAAAACTGTTTTGGGGGGATAAACATTTTATGTTTTTATTTGGTGCTTGAAAGGGTAAAATCGTAGCTTTTAAAGCGTTTTCATCAAATGTATATGCCAATATTACTTGTGGAGAAAGTGACTTTTGCGGCTTAAACTTCATTACGGTTCTATAAATTGGGGATCAAATCAAAATTGTCTAAAACCAGAGATAGCGATTTCTGCCTGAATATGTTTTTATTAATTTTTAAAAAAATGTATGTAATTTTTTATATGTTAACAACACAAATTACTCACATGCATAGTATAATAAATTATTAGAACCATGAGCAGAAAAATCCTGAAAACTGGATGTTTGCCAAAAATATAAGCATCAATATTATTTATTACTAACTAGCATTTATATTCTGTGATCAATATTGAGCTTTCAAAATATGTTGCTGTTTATGAACTATTTATTTTCGTGATAATACTAACATAAACAATTATTAACCTTCACATATAATATTAGGTTCTCTAAAAATTTAATGCCATAAACCTGCACTCCTAAACTAATTTATGGTTGTAATAATAATAGCACGAATCACTAATATTTTTTCACATAAACGTACAAATTAATAATGCACTGTATCTAGTGAACTGATAATATTTTGATAATAACTTAATATTTTTTAGTATGATCTAAAAATAATGTGAATTCTTGAATATCTCTGGATTTTTATGCGTGCAGCAGCGCCAAATTTGAAATGTTGAGTGTGGCTGAGTAAGAAAAGATAGAGTTTACAAGTGGTACAGACATTTGAAGAGAAAGAAGAAAGAGAATACATCGAATTGAAAGTCTTCAAGATTTTTTTTGCCATATATATAGTTATACAGTTAGTTAATAAAAAGCATATGTTGTCAGTCATTTGCATGAGGCAATCTGGCAAAAAACCCAAAATGGTTGCAAAACCACTATTTGTCATAACTTTTTGATAAAAAAAACATCATTTTCATTTTGTCTCAGCCACCGTATTTGCCAGACATGGCCTTCTGTGTCTTCTCTCTATTCTTGAAGCTGAAGAGAACCATGAAAAAATAATTGGCCACAATTTATATTCATAAAAATCATAATGCCGAGCAC